>JAQIXX010000608.1:0-53161 GCA_034700605.1 Willowsia nigromaculata | reverse complement strand
AGACAGACAGACAGACAGACAGACAAACATGATAAAGTCAATACTTGCTTTCGCTGAAGCTAAAGCGGCGTAATAAAGAGTGGAGCTATGCAGAGGGGTGCACAAATGCATCTCTGTAGGAGTGAAATATTACCATACTTTTGCAACACCAACAGAGTCGGTTTCTGTCTTCTCCATCCCACTTAAATGCTCATTCAACGATCTCAGCAGAATACACACTCGTGAAACAAAAAGGACCGAAGTTGCATGAAAGAAAATGAAATCAGTGTAGAGATTCGCATCCTCAATGATATACATTCCAGTTTCTTTGTTAGAGAAATTGCATTAGCGACAAATTTGATGAATTTAATGGCAAGACAATGATGAGTGTTAGCTTCATTTACTTTAACAGATAATGCAACATTTTACTACCTTTAATTTTACAGATTTTAGAGACAAATATTCCGAAAAGACGGACAAATCTCATGTAAATTCTATAGGAAGACTTTATTGCGTTGTATGAAACGGCATTGTTTACTACTGCTGCTCTTAATTGTCTGCCGTGCAATACTGAAACAATACAGAACGTGATACGTTCTTATTCACATTGCTCGTATATGGGGTTTGATTTGACGGATGAGGAACTGGGTACAGTACTGAGTTGCTGTGTAGAAACATGAATCTCGTAGACGAGCAAAGATACGCTTTACAAATGTAAAATGTGTTAGCTTTGCACAGCAGAAAAAAATGTCTCGTGCACTATGTACGCAGTCAGTTTATAACAATGCATTGTCATAAAGTTGTAAGGAAGATACCCGTGGGAAATTTTTTAAGAATCAGTAAGATCACTTCAGTTTGATGTTTTCAGGTAAAATATGAAAATTTACCTGGTGAAATGTTCTGAATTATCAAAAACTGTCCGATTTGATGCATCATATTTCAATACATACATGATATTTAACAAAACCTTTCAGCATGTACTTAAAATTATGTAACCATAAGTCAGAGTTTTACTTTTAGTATATTATTTCAATCTTTATTTGTCTTTTTCTTGGAAACTTGTAAAAGGTTATCCCTGCCAAGGAGTTATTTCAAATTAGATTTCCGAGTATGTAGTTCGTAAACCAACGGGTGGAACAAACAGTTTAACAATGCGATCTGATTCAAATTCACTTCTTGTATACTTCGCTGTATAAACAACCTTGAATTCATGCCATCTTTGTTCGTAGTTGTTTTACTATTTCAGAACACAATATTATAGCAGCATGTAATGCAAAAATTGTTAGATAGATGAAGTCTGTGTATGCAAACTTTCTCATCGAACCACAATGGAAAGTTTTAGTTTGAAGCTTTGCTTGTTACTCTACCGACTTGCGACAGTTGCGACTTATGTATTTGTTAGCATGCATTTCTAGGTACTTCCTTTTGCATTATACATACGCTCAGGTAAGTACATTTTACATGATTTTGGGTTGTAAAACTATGTTGATGTCATGTTGTGTCTTCGATGATTTTGTTATACTACGCTCACATTCGCCATTCCTTGCATAATCCGATTTCTAATAAACCCATTGATGCCCCTTCATGCCTCGTCTTTCTTCTTTACATTTTTCAATCTCTTGAAAGTTGTTATTTCTATTTCACAGTCAATTTTACATCAATAAATACGATCATAACGGAATGTGACAAATAAGTGTATCAATTTGCAATTGTATGCATACTTGTTGATACATACATGTCTGAAGCTTTAAGACTAAATTGCTAACTGAGGCTACGCTTTGTTGATTGTTTGATGTTAATTTAAGTTTTGATTTCTGAAACGCAGCACGTACTCTACTTTGAATTATGAAACTACGCCAATGAAATGCACTATTGCTAGAATGACAGGTATTCAGGTTCCGTGAAATCATATTTCAGTAGAAATGATAGACAACAGACGTTGTTAAGTCTCACAGAATGATATTAATCTGTTATCAAATGATTCCCTGATAACACATAACATGATCGACACGATTTGAATTGTTTGAACATTTGCTAATAAAACACATGAAATTTCTTAACATTTTCATTTAAACCAAACACAAAATATAAAACAACGTAGGTATACATGACTGACATGTATATTTTTCGCCGGCTGGAACAGCGAAAGAATACAAAAGACACAAACATTAGTGGTAAAGTGAAAAAAGATAGGGAAATCCATGAGTTGCTGCGCGCTGGTAAAAAAGAAATGGCATGTGAAGGAGAATGAATCTATTAATCATAGATTGGTGTGGTGAATAGGGGGTTACAAAAAGATGAATAAATGTATTCAATCGTGCGAAACTGATCATTTTGACTGGAACCGCACGCACTGGACGACATAAACGCACCTTGTGAACCACACATTGAATCTGTAATAGCAGACAGGAGGGTAAAAGGCAATAACGCCTAGTCTGTCACTGTCTGTCTGCACCTGTCAAGTGTCAGCATATGTATGTCTTTAAGTATGCAGCATATCTTATGAATACTTATCTTTCTTATTAATTGTTGAAGAAAATCTGGTGACTCGTAAGGTGGCAAGCTAGGTTTAGACATTTTTGCTTCAAAATTGCCTGCTGTATTTCAATTCAGAGAAAGCGAGTATACGAGTAGAGAAAAAAGCACCACTCTCCTCTATTTTCTTACATATTTCCTGGTAGAGTCAGCCATATAAATCTACTTACACCAAAGTATAAGAGCGACTTTTGGGATCCCTTCTGACAGAAGCATTCAGCGTTTGATCAAGACACGTAATATTTTTCATTATGGAACATGCTAATTGTATATGTAACGCTCACGGGCTCATGAAGTTGTGATTGAAACAAGTGAAAGGTAATACCAAGGATATAACCTAATGTCAATGTCACAATAATAGTGCATGTGAGCAGTCGCGTTTTATCATTTGCCACATAATGCTATCAACTTTATAATGAGTGCTACTACAGAACACGCCTTAAAAATGTACCAATTTATAGCAAACGCCTCTCCTTCTTTTGCATAAAATTATAAAAACTTGAGTTGACAAACTCCAAAGTGATCTGAATTAAAAAGCGAATATCGCATAAAACATTCCAGACACGTTTTTATTTTACCACTTCACTTGTATAATAGTTGATTGCAGCAAGAGCGTGAGAAAATTTGATATATTTACGGTGAGTCATGGGGTCCACAATTTTTACCAGGAAAACAATGGAACTGTGACTGGGAAGTTGGAATGTATTCATGTCTGGATAAAGCATTATAGATGTAGGAAGAAACATCATTCGTCGCAAGGACAATTATACCTTTGGGCATTATGATCTCCTATTGCTACACTAACAGGACATTAAATCGTCACATTGTTATTTAATAGTAACTAGCATTGTCACATTCCGTCCAATTTCAATTTCTAGAGTTTATAAAGGAAGCAAAGCACGCATACGTAATATTGTTATTGTATACATAAATCGTGAATTTATCTGTTTAATTGTTTCTGCAGCACTGTTGGTCGTAAGTCAAGGTCATTTCAAAGTGGTTACTTTATGTGTTCTAAACAACTTGCTGTTTGTTACTACCGCATCCCTGTAAATTATGGATTGATGGTTGCTGATGCTTCCTGAGGTCACAATGGTAATAATGAAACACTGCTGCATTCTCCCTGGATTATTCACTACAGATTGCAAAATACATTTCCCTTCGTTTCTTCAGTTACATGCTAAACGTGCATAAATATGAACAATACCGCATAAAATAATCATGCAAGTTTAGCGCTGCCAACGATGCGGTACCTCCTCCACCAAAAGGCTTGTTCGTGGTTATTCTCAGCTCTATATTTGCCTGTGGCATTGCAGATTGACTCACAACAAGTTGGAATATAAATTATGTCTAATTAAGATTGGTTTGTAGTTATGCGTGCGTGCAGTTAGCGAAAACCATTTGCCAAAAAATTATTTTTACATTCATCTTGAAAAGAGTTTCATCTCAGCAATTATAAATTCACGCATTCGAAATGCTATGCAAATACCAAACATGTATGCGCACGGCTGCTCCTTATCATCATCACCCTTAAACTTGAAGATCCCATCAGCGGAAAAACATGATATAAATCCAACGTGGATATCCTGACTCCTGTGTATACTCCTCATCGCAAAAGCGTACTCATGAAATGCTAAACACGTAGTAATGACATAGTCTATTAAAACCAATGACATTCCTAAAAAATATGGACGTTAATGTTGTCAACATCTTGTTTAAGTCCGTGATGATATGAAGATTTCTGAATTATATATACTGGACTTGTAACTGATATTTATTGATGTTCTTGAATGACGTGACGTGTGGCAACTCGTACTTTACTAATGCTAATTACATGCTTCTTGTGAACTTAAAAAATGAACGCATAGATTGTAAACAAGTTTTACTTTAACTAAATGATCACAATTATACAATACTGTCAATAGTTGTAGATGAAGTAAACTTTCAACGTATATGCCGTCTTATCCATCTATCCAGGTCAGGGAAGACTGTGAAAAGGAAGGATTAGCTTTGTTAACCCAAGGAAGTTACATGACTATGAATCTACCACTAGATGCAGATGCGGTTCACACATTTATTATACGTTTAGCACACAAACTTTACATGCAAGATGAGCAAAAAAAAGTGTCGAGTTACATGAAGGTGTCTTAGCATCATCGCATGTCAAAAATTTTTCCTACTGAAAATCATCTCAATTTAAACCCTTCCATATCCTGCTCATTTCCTATTCTTCGTCCTGGCATTCAACGCCGCATTTGCTCGGGTACAGGACAGGTAAGTCAATGACTGTCATTTATCCGCTAAGACACCTTTTTATTTAGTAGTGTCCAGCTCTAATACTTCAACTAGTGCGAAGCATATATAATTTGGCAATGATTTCCCATTAATCATTGCTACCGGTTTTACATCAAACAGTGAGTGTCAAGTGTTTTTTAAGGAGAAGAACAACGCAAAAAAGCTATCGGATCAACAAGAGTAAGCAGTTAAAATAGTAAAGCAAATAAGTCGATTTCCTTCTTATTTATAACGGAGAATTAAGCTTTTGTGTGCAATGTTAAGCCCCAGCATGACTATCTCTTGTTTACTCGTAGTGGTCCTTCTTGAACTTTTGGCATTGGCATTGGCGTCGTCGCAAACAGCAAACAACGGTAACCTCGACCAACCCTCCTTCAAGTATTACGGAAATTCAAAAGGTGACAACTCTACCGTGTTTCTTTATACAGCCTGTGTCATAATTATTACTTACTCATAGAAAATACAATTTTTTTTGCTAAACTTCATTTGCTTTTTAGAATCAAAAGTTATTGAAATGCACAGAAATGAATGCCATGAATTTATTGACAGGTAAGTATAAACTGTTTATTAAGCATGAAATAGTTTTTACGATTCCTCAGCCGAAGTGAGACCATACTTTAGGGAAAAATTTGCAGGTTGGAAGTTTCATTGGGGAAAATGAACATTTCCCCCAAAAATACGTTCATCTCATGGTATACCTATGCATACTTACGCGTTTAAAACTACATATTATGGTAATATATGAAATTAACGCAATTCCAGAAAAAACAGACAATCTATCATATAATTCATGGGAAAATAATGGATCCTGGAAGCTACATAAAGGCATTCTTCTCAGGGCCAAAGGAGCATGTATACTACTTAATTTCACCAAAAGTCCGTTAAGAAATATCGCGTCCACAGATAACCAGATAAGAGAATTAAATTCACTCACCCAAGGAACCAGGATGCCGAATTATGTTATAATCCCATACGTAGTTTTACATGCGAGAGGTACCCCATGACATAAACGTATTTTTCGGGAAATATTCATTTTCCCCAGTAAAAATATTCGTAATTTTTTCCCCTTAATTGTGGTCCCACTTTGATTACTAAGAAAAAAATGTGAGAAAACTGAGAAGTTGGGAGAATTAGGATATGCTTTTAATAAATTATTTTATCATTAAAAATGTTTTAAATACTAACACAAGTCACTTATATGTTTTAATTGTGTGTTATTTGCATATGCAGTGATGCTGTATGGATATACAAGACGAGGAAGAATCTTGTGACTGTATTAAACTCCGTGCAGTTTGAATTGTTGCTAGAAAAATGTCGGCTACATGCGACGCCTCACATTAGAGTGCCAAATGTAGATGGAAGCCATAACGACTCTAGCAATGAAATCTCTGTTGACCACTATAATGAAACTAATAATGGGGTAAATGGAACAACAGGAAATTCCACAGAACTCCCTATTGTTTTCCCTGGTAAGAAATGAAACCAAGCGTTACGAAGAAAATGCATACATCATGCAGTATAGCTATTATATTTATGCATATTTATGTATTTAGGTACGAAATGGTGTGGAAGAGGTGACATTGCCAGAAGCTATGACGACCTCGGTATTTATGCTCACACTGACGGATGTTGTCGAGATCATGACAATTGTCCAGATAATATTTTAACAGGTGAATCAAAGCATGGCCTCAAAAATGAAGGTTCTTTTACAAGGTAACAAAACTATTGCTTACTTTATTGTTGGAAGAAGAAGAATAGTGCTGGTTATTTGTTGTGAGCTTCATTATATAATATATTGTATTAGATCACACTGTGAGTGCGATGACAAGTTTTTACAGTGTTTAAAAAGTGACCATACTCTCAGTCGACTCACAAGCTCCAAAATTGCACACATATATTTCAACATTTTGAAACCGCTGTGTTTCGATGAGAGACATCCTGCGATTGCGTGTCAACAGACTAGACTAACGTAAGTTTGATTTTTGATAGTTAGCTGAACCTAATTACTTGACAATGACCAATTACTACAGATTCTGTAGTACAGAACGAAATTTAATGCCATAATTTATTACTGTAGCGGCGAATGCATAAGGCCTGAGTATGACTATAGGCAGGCAAGACAGTGGCAATTTTTTGAAGCTCAGCCATACTTTGCCAAAACCGTTAGAAGTTTGCTGGATACATTCAACAATGTGTTTGGTGCAACAGAGGCACCTGTCGATGATCCCACATCCCAATCTGGTCGCCGGTCTGCTGCCATGCCTCCCGGTTTTACATTTTAGGTGAAGATGTGACGGAGAAAAGTGTTTTCAAAAAAACATGTACATATATACCATGAAAGTGAAACAATGCATTTTTAGAAGACTCAATATGACAATAACTCATCATCAGAAAGCATTTAGTGATATTTGTTATATTTGCTCACTCTGCAAAGCTTAATACAATCATTATTCCTTTATCTCAGCACTCTCATTAAGTTACCGTTTAGGGAAAGCTCATTCATGATAGTTTGAGCAGTCCTGTTGTTTTTGTTTGTCTTTAGTGACTTATCTTGTTATCATATTAAAAACCTTATCTTAAATTATACAAAAACTATAATAAATTAAAGAAAGCTACAAAATGAGAATTAACATGAGCTTCAAGTAAAAAGTTGAATTATTTAAAGAATATAAATATTAAATAATATTCAATCATTTTCACATAATCATCTCATAGCAAGACTGGAGACTGGATTATCCAGTAGCATAATTTTCATCCGTAAAATTGCATTTCTTTTGATCACAGGAATTTCCATACTGGAGTCCAGTAGAACTATCTTCTTTTGCGCTGTTTGTATTTTTGTATTGGGTGGGGTTGAATAGATCAAGGTACTCACTATCATGTATTAGATTGGAAGCAACTGACCGAGTTTCCGGTGAAAACTTTGGACTATCAAAGAACTGATAGAATGGTTCCTTAGTGTAATCCAATTTGTACTTCTGACAATGGATGTTCAGGAAGCTGTTGCAAATACATTCATGATTATAAACATGCATTTTACTAAGGTTAAGACAATGTTTATGAATATTAACTCAGTTACCCTCCATACTCCTCGCATTGTATGATTGGATACTCATGTTTAAAGCACTTGAGTCCAAACACGGAGAAAAATAGAGTTCCAATGGTATAAGCTGCTGGCTCAGTTGACTTTTGCAAGCATTCTCGGAACCTATTATCGCAATCGCAATGGGATCTATAACGAACATATAAATAATCAGTTAAGGGAACAAGCGCATTGCGTCTACTGGAGGTTGTAATTCCAGGATCTTATGCTGACCTTGTAAACGGAGCCCAGTTACATAATTCCGTTATGTTTGCATGACAGCTCCAACCAGAAACCGAGTTTGTGCATGAATCTGTAAGTGAAATACATGAGTTTAGGTTCATGAATATACGGAAAGTACCGGGAGCTGAAGTGAATAAACACAAAACAAAACGCTGTCACAAAATCTCTTTGTTGTCACTTCTTGTGGCTTCATGCAGTGTGCACGTGGTCATGGTTTCTTATATGCCAGCTTAGCTCGTTTGGTTGCAATGGAAATGCATTCTATACTTTAAATCATCCCAAAATCCACCATACAATACTTACGTACAATCACTAAAGTTTTCAGCATTTAAATAATTGTGTTTTACTTCTAAACTACCTTAAAAAAAGTAGAAAACAATGAAATAAAACACTCACCATGCTCTCTGCAGCAAATATCCGTTTCTCGGTAAAATCCAAGATCCGAATAATTTTTTGCATTGTTTCCAACGCCACAAAAGTGAGTGCCTTGAAGTCACGAGAACAATACGAATTTACATAAAGCAAAACTAGGAACACATTGAAGTACATAACTTTGTTAACCAGTGAAATTTCATAGGTCCGTGTTTTTTAACTCAATTCTAGACTCACTAGCAACAATTTGCTAGGAGAAATGATGAAACTATTTAAATAATAGTTATTAATATTTCGTTAGTCCATCATGCTCACCTGGATAGATCAAAAACGATTTTTCATGAAGTTTTATCACAAATTGAGTAGCGTTAATTTTGTCTGTCTGGAAATCCTGACACAACATGATGATATCACGAGCGGTTGTGCTGTTTGCTCGGAATACATTGTTTTTTCGCACTAAAAATTTTTCCATAAGACGCCTGCGTGACATAAGCAAGAGAAACGAGATCAAGTGCCATTCAATTTTCTTTCATATTGTATACTTGTGATTCTGCAATCCAATCAAGCTCATGACATAATATATCCCGAAGACCTAGTTAGTCTTCCGCTAACTTACCGATCCTCGACAACATGACACCCTGTTTCCGGTGTCAAGAAAATTGCCTTATCATATTCCATCGTCAAAATAACTGGATAATCATCCCAATTATCCAGCTCACCATGTGTGAACGGAAACGTGAACACAAACAAAATGGAAAATATAAATGTACACCCCATGACGTTTATTTTGAATCCTTTTACGATTAACATGTTTAGGTAAGAGTGAGAAAACACGATGTGTAAGTACTAATGACCACTGTATTTATATAAGATTGTTAAATTAAACGTGTTATTTCCAAGAGAAAATTGTCACAATCCAGAATTTTTATGCTCTATTGGACAGTTTCTGAGAAGCAGCAGGAACGAGAGGTATCTGGCTGCAAGCCATCTAGCAAGATATATATTTATAGCTTCATTTGTGCTAAGAATCAGCTTTTACTACGCTCTTTTCGGATTTAACAGTTAGTCAAAGCCCTTGGCAATGTCCTTAATAGAAAGTCCTAGACCTTGCCCTGTAAATGGGTTCAGGAATCTGGAAAGATCAATCCACGAGCAATCTGCATTGTACATTTCTATTTTAGGTTTGGCTAAACATTCTCCGTAAAATGCATGATTATATGATGCGTAGTAATAATGAGTAGTGCGTAAATGTGCCCTCCAACTTTGTGCACAAAAAGCTACGCATCATGGAATACTTCGGAAGTACAGAACATGATTGCAAATATGCATAACAAAGGAAATTCAATGCTTAATGTGTGCATAATTGAATTTCTTTTATTGACAAGATTCATTTGTTCAGCACTTCCCCAATCGCCAAATCAATCTGCTTCGTGTACGCATTATGATATCGCGTGCGTAGACGCATTTTTCGTATAAAAACTAATAAAATGAATACCACAACTATAACTAGTACAAAAGGATGAATTATTGTAGTAGGTATTTATCGATTTCATGACAATATTTTATGTGCGTACATAAACCGTGGATTACAGATCACAACAGTTGTAAAATATGTGGCAGGTAAAGACTCGTTTTTGGCATAATTTGAATAGAATCTTCTAATGCTCAACCTCTGGATTTGCGGTTTACTGCATTAGCCAAACTATTTCAAAATGGGATATTAGATTTGTCGTATATCACATTGCTTGTGTTTATTTTTGGTTAACAAACTGAATATTTAAAATTTCACAAATGCTACTACTACACAAGTCTAGTCTAGACTGTCTAGAAGCGAACAGAGAGGGAATTGCCAAAAATTAAAATAAAACTAAATGGAGAAAATTATTATTTTTAATAACAACTGGACATGAACTACCATATCATGATACCCATGAATTTTGAAGCTTAAACATACACTACTGAGATTTCTTCGGTAGAAGGGGCGATACGATTATAAAAGGATGCTTTGTTGACCCATGTTAGCCTGTAAATCGTGTGATGTGAGATAAAATATCGATTGTTGTAACTAAACTTCTATACAATTAAAATACGAATACTTCAAGTAGAAAAGATGGATTATTTTCAATTTAAAAATGCAAGGTTTGTATTAGACTTTTTTCTGTGTTCATCAAATGTTTTTAAGCATCAGTTTTGATTACATGGCAAGAGTATGCTAATCTTAGATATCCCCAGTTTGTAAGTTATTTTAATAATTAATTCGAATTTCAATGGAAATGCTAAACTGGGAATGTGGCATGTTCATAATAGAAGGTTATTAATTGTTTTTCTGTAAATTTTCCATTCGCATCGCCCAGATAATAATATACAGTTGTTAAGGTGTGATGTTAAATAATTAAAGAGTTCTTTCGTCTGTAGAAAAACCTAATTTTATTACAAACATAGATTCACACTTTCACAGCATTACGCCACACAGCATGATCATTGAAATAAAAATTCTGTCAAACTGTGGCCATAAACCGTTCATACAGGCAGCTTGAAGGCAATAAAGAAACAATAGAAGTGTCATTCTATGCATTCTATTATTTGCACTGCATGCATGTATGCAATATTATTATGCTATTTGCCTTTACCCTTCGTGAATTTTTCTTGTCATTCTTAAGTAGCTACTGAAGATGCACATGGAGTGTCATGCTATTTTGTATGCTTGATGCATCACGTTCCACTAATGAGCACTTTGTAATTGCAATCGGAAATAAAAGTTATACTGACATATATATCATGTAATGTCACATCGCAACTAATAGGCTAAATTAATGAACACTAGTCATCTATTGTTACCTGGTACTCTGGTTAAGCCCTTCGAGTAACAATGTTATAGGAAAAATAAATGTATGCGGATATGTATAACTTGGAGTATTTTGAAAACAGAACAAGACTTTGGAAGATTATTGATCTCAGAACAATAAGATGATGGATACTTTTTTAACCTTTATTACAATGAGTCATAATCATACAATCATAACAACATTTACAATATGAGAGGATCTCACTGTATTCACTTATAATTACAGTACTAGACTCTAATACAAAATTTATCTGTAAATAGCAAGGTTTTCAAAAACAAAAATGTAACACTACTGAGGTCGCTGATTATGCTTTGCGTAAGTATAACAACCATACAGAACTAAATATTATGATGAGTGAGTGACAACGGAGTTGAAACCGTATTTGTTCGTGTACTATTATATTATGTGTAAGTAAAGTCTCTATGAACCCGATAAGTCGTTCATTTTGCAGCGTGTAAATCTAAATGCGTTCTAATCTAATAATAATCTTGAAAGGAACTGATAATTCAGAAACAGCAAAGCGCTATATGTATTATGCAAAAACCATACTAAAACCGTATTTTTACTTAAACTACTGCAACAATCATTCCAGAAAAGTAATAAATAGTGTGCACTGGAAATGGAAATATTAAACTGCCTTTTTGTAACTCTAAATCAGAGGGCCCTAGTTTGAAAACATAGGAATGGCACAAAATAAGTTGTACTCATTCAAATACAACTGCGAACTAAAAATAAACAAAAATATTGACTACTTTATATGTAATCAAAAAGATGTAGCTGCTCGATGGGAACTGGGTTTTCCACGGTCGAAAGGAGAAAATCAGAAGCTGAACTTTCATTCATTAACTTTTCGTTAGAGGATTGATTGAGTTTCTTGCAGTCTTCCTTTGTGGTACTAGTTGAATTTCTTTTACTTTTCTT
Source organism: Willowsia nigromaculata (assembly GCA_034700605.1). NCBI lineage: Eukaryota > Metazoa > Arthropoda > Collembola > Entomobryomorpha > Entomobryidae > Willowsia > Willowsia nigromaculata. The sequence goes on along the minus strand of JAQIXX010000608.1, from coordinate 40,888 downwards.
GTTTCTTGTGCACTGCGAAGTGGACGTTTTAGGTTTCATCTTCTTCGGATTCAACGACGTAATAACGATCGACTTTGCTAGATCACTGTAAAATAAGTCTCTAAAAGAATCCGGTATTCCTAGCCCTTTGCTAGTGTAACTATGCTCCTTGTAGGCAGAACTGGAAGACAGGGAACTTTCAACAGGATACGAATCGATGATTTTGCTGAGTAAAACCGTCCATGCCCTTACAACTCTAGATACAGTAGGTTGCGATATAAAAAACATGTGCCCCAACACCTTCTCAGGTAGCTTTCTGCGCAGTCGTATAATCGTCATAAATAATTCATTTATGCGGCTCATAGCGCGTCCTTGACAGGGTCGCTTCTTTGGCTGGTCAGTAGCCTTTTGCACGGTACCTTCAGCGGATGATGTGGAACAGCTTGCATTTTTGTCGGATGTAGTTGGCTAAATTGAATAAATACTTTGGCTTAAATTACTGGTTAACAACAACCGTTACATCAACACGATCCTCATGATAAACTTAAACTCAATTTCAATATTTTCACTTACCAAATTGTTGACACCATACGTAACATCAGTTATGCATATTCTTTCGATGTAAGCTTCCAAGGAACGGAAAAAGGCCTCAAAGTTACGGTACGAATTAAATCCAGTGTAGTACTCAATATCTTTGTCAGAATTCTTAAAACGCTCGACTGAAAATTTTCCTGTGATTTTATCTTTTTTTGGACGCTTCGAGACACCTTTCAGTTTCTTTTCCTTTGGTGGTATAATATCTTTTGCAGAAGACGCTTTCATTTTCTGACTAGCTCCCTTTTTAATACCTTTTCAATACATAAATCAAAACATCACATTAGAACAGTCAATATGAGGAAGTAAGATTTTTTATAGAATCACTAATTATGTGAAGTAGTTAAGAAAGGAATGTGGAGTTGTGCAGGGTACTTACTTGGCTTAGAAACTTTCTCCGCGCTAGCTGGCTTTATTTTTTCTTCTGTAGAGTTCCTCTCAGGCGTGATTAACAATGGGTCAGTAAGGTTAAGATCAGAGGGAGGTTCTGAGTTAAGATTTAAGTTGTCGGTACTGAAAAGTGGAAGTTTTCCATCAGTAAACAAAGAAGAATTTAACTGGTGGGCTAACTCATCGATATCCAAATAAGATGGAGGTTGGGAAGACGGCATATCTGGATCTATCCGCAAGTCGACAAGCTCAAATCTGAGCGAATCATCTTCAGTGAGTGTATCCGATTGGGATGTAATATTAAGGTGACCTTCACCTAGTCCTCCGCTAATATTTTGAGATTCGTTAGAAAACAACGACTCCTCGCTTGAATGATGATGGAGAAATGCGGGAACAAGATTATTATTGTATTGGTACACTTCATCCGTTGAAGGGCCATGCAGTTCATTCGTATCTACATCTTCATGATCACCAACACATCTTAAGCTTACTGCTTGAATGCTTTGAAGCAACTCTTGTTCCACTGACGCAAGTTGATATGGTTGATTAGGAAGATCAGACAACAGTAAAGTTACATTACTAACAGAGTCATTGTCATTTCCCGAACTTTGTAATTCATCAACTGATGTTGACAACTGAAGTTTTTCATGCTTGATCTCAATATGTGAATCTCCTCCATCATCATGGGAAGGCATGTCTGACAAGCTCTCGCTGATATCCTGTTCATCTGACGGCTCCGGTTTAATCGACAATAATTTTCTTTTTCCCTTGGCTGGTCTAGCAAAAGCGGTACGATTCCATTTCCGCCGTTTCCTTCTCTTTGTTCCTCCACACGAGTCTTCAATCTTAATCGGCGTTAATGATTGCGAGTGATCGTCCGAGTTTGCGACTGAAGCACATTTGTCGACTTGTGAGACTGGATCCATCACGGTAAGAACCAAATGGTCATCTTGAATTGTCGCTGACTCAATGACAAGCTCTCGTCTTCCCAGTAAGTCATCTAACTGCTTGCCATCAATTTCTTTAGGTTGCATATTGGTGTTATCAATCACTTTTGAAGTTGTTACATTCGATATACTAACTGTAGTTGCTGTTCCTGTTCCACTAATTACAGTCTTATGATTACTTTTGCAGTTGGATGAAGTGCCAGGTACAGTATCAGCAGTTGGTTGAGATTTAGTATTCGTCAACTTTGGACTGACGGGGAGAACAGTCGGAATGACAAGTGGCGTGTTCTTTCTGGGGAAAACGGATGGAACCGCATCTAAAAAATTCATAAAAAATAAAGTCAATCATACCAATCATTCCCAAACAAGCTTTTGAAAACGAAAATCGATTTAACCACGAAATGCCTCACATTACAAATCAATTATTGTTGGATTTGAACCCAAAATATATTGTTTATGACAATATTATACAATAAAGAAATACGCCTACTCGAAATCAATCTGGCCCTCTTTTTTGCATCCATGCAGTAGTCCTTTTTCCTGAAATGCCTGGAGCAAACCCGTGTGTATCTTGGAACAACTTTAAACGATTCTGGTTTGTCCATGTGTGGAATGATTGCTTGTACCCACTGATCTCTAACTGTTTCCTTAGTTGGAAACTTATGGTAGGATAGTCCTTTCGCTTCCAGCACGCGAACACTCATTCCACACGACGATATACAGCAACGGTGCACCATAGTGAAATATTATAATCTGACCAGTTCCCAATTTGATCATCAGCTCCAACGAAATTCAATACAAATTGGTGTAGGATCGCTCAATTATTTTTTCCAAAACACTTGACACTACTCTACATAATCATGTTAGCACTGGATAACAAGTGAAGTTGCAAGTAGTTGCTGCTGCCGTGCACGTATAATTTCAAAAAGGCAACGCTTCACTTCTCGGCTGTTTTTCTTGACCTGGTCAATGGTACTGCAAGGTTTCCAGTTTCCAACTGACATCCGCTCCTGTCATTCGGCTTATCTAGTCCGTTTTTCTTTCTCCAGAAACTTGAACTGCGACTACCTGCATTTCAGACAATGAAAATCAGTTAATCTCAACCAAAGGTAGTTTGTGACCACAAATAGTTTACAATTAACTTGAAAGTCAACCATGTCCACTACCAACTTAAAAAGCAAAAGACAGCAATTATCACCCGACTCAAGCAACATACAAAGTTTTAGCAATCAAACAAATTACTTTTCATAATTTTGCCCTTAAAATTATAGTTAATTAGTGCTTGCAATTACTAAAATGGACTTAATGCCTTAAATCTGCTCAGTGTTACATTGTACCTCGGATGCAAAAATAGTTGATTAGAGAGCCCAACTAGCCAAAAAATTGATTTCCGACATCCAATCTACTGGCAACTGGGAATCTAGTGCTGCTGATAACAAACTACGTCAATAATTGTTCGTAGTAGTATTCCGTCGTCGTCCAAGTTGTACAAAAGAAATGAAGTAAATATATTTAATCTTTTTAGGGGAATTCCGAGCTAAAACAAAATTTGAACTCAATTCTCGCTCTTTCTATGGCTTTCTACGAATGTGTAGCATATCCCGCCTACTACCTCGTTACTTTGACAATACACTACTGCCACTTACTAGGAGGGTGCAATCAATGCAATCCAGCCAGAGATTCACTTAAAATTAGGTAGTTTTTATGTATTCAGGCATGAAAAATTTAATGTTGTTGGTTGAAATTCTGCATGCTAAATGTAACCTCACTATTCAGGCAATTGTCCAATATTTTGTCCATTTTTGCTGCCATTGTGTGTAAAAAAACGTGTCCGATTGGGATATTTTAGGTGTCAAGACAGAATAACCATTGGAGAATTCTACTGCCGTATAACATTCGGCATAATTGCTAACAGCATTAACTTTCTCCTAATTACAGAAAAACTGACCAAATTCTACGACTGCCTTGTATTTGCACCCTCCTAGTTAGTACCTTATTATATTTTGAATGCATAAAATGAAAGAATAATGGAATTAAAAGAATGTTTAACCAATTGCTTAGCATCTAGCATTCATCATTTCATGGAGAAAGATTCTATATCACTACATATTTTTAAGAAATCAGAATTATGATTAAATCTTTCATTGGATCTTCTTCCCCCTTCTTAAATCTTCTCCCGTCTTCCTCATTGGAAATGAAAAACCAATCATGACTTTTCCACATCCTTAATTCCTCCATCTTTCCTCCATTCTTTCTCGTGTCTCTTTCCTTCACGACCTATAAATGTTCCGAATTTTCATTATGCGCACATGCGTAGATGAATTAATTTTTCCAAAGAATCAGCAAAATCCTAAATACAATCCATTAAAATGAAAATGATTGACATGTTTATTTTGCCAAGGAAATTGACATCTGACTCATCGAATTCTTCTTCCTTTCGTTGGATTGTCAACACGTCAATCATGAACATAAAAGCATAAATAATTTTCTAAACTGTGACTGATTGATTGAAAGGATGTTCGTAGAAGTTGTAACCTAGTTCTAGTTTATTAACATTAACTTTAGGTTAGAGCAATTATGATTTACTATTACTAGTGCAGAGACAAGCACTATGCAAACTCAAAAATGTGCAGACTCAGCTCATCTCTTTCTACCTACCTATCTACCTATCCACCATTTACACACAAATCTACCTACAATACGTGGCATTACTACTACTACTCCACCATTCAGACAGATCATAGAGAGCAATTAAATATTTTTATAGCTAATTTTATATCTTTTTATGGCCATCTAGACTTTGTAAGGTGACAGTTAACTTTAATTGTCATTTAGCAGTTAAGCTTTTCCTCTTTTGAAGTGGATCAACCAGAGATTCATGAATAGTTTGCTGGAGTTATCGATCAGCTGATGGCGTTCCGAAGTGACCTACGCTGAAAACGGCTAATTTGATGATGATGCCTCCTCCTAATCATCATAGCATTTAACGTCAAAACGGCCAGGTGGTATGGTGGTTTGGTTGGTGTATGTAACGCAGCATTAGTCAAGTAATCATCTGACGCGAGGAACGCCGCCGGTCTGTGCTCGTTTGGGGATACATTTAGTGACGCCATTCAATTCATCAATTGTCATAAAAGCAATTAGTAGGATGTATATTAGGATTAACTGGACGATTGACTGTGGCAGTAGTTGAGAGGGAGAGTGGAGAGTGTTTTCGCAGCTTGTTGATTGGTAAATGAATTGTTTTGGTTATCTGAAGACAATTATGCTAATGAGGAGAAGAGAAGCAGAAGGGCATTAGCATACGAGCGTATAAATAACTAACAACGGCAGCAATAATAATAGTAAGTAGTACAAGTGTTCAATCTTCTTGATGATGAAAGAGGCTGGAAGAAAGATGATGTGTCTTTTTTCTCTCTCGTCTCTCTTCTAATTAAATATTCATGTGCACTAGCGAGTAGTACGTTAATGTGATTGAGAGAGATAACTTGGAAGGTTGTGTTGGCTGTATAGAGTGTCCAGAGTCCACCTCCACATTTGTTAAAAATTTGAGAAGTAGATGGACCTTCCTTTCATTTAGTTTTCAGTATTGCTCAGTCATAACGAGAGAGGAGAGCACAGCTTTTGATAAACAATTTGTAATTATGAGTTAAAATAGTGAAGAGTCAAAAGCTGTTTTATTTTTAACATTTTTTATTGAGTTGTGGGGTGGGGATATTTTTAAAAGGGTTTTAAAAGTGAAGATCTGTTGGAATAACTGAAGTGAAGCAGGATAGTGTGAAAAAAGAATGAGTGGTGTTTCCTTATGGTGGAGGACGCTATGCTTCCTCCTTGTTGCGATATCGTTATGGATGCCAGGAGGAGATGCAGTTCCGGCCATGACGCCATCGCAATCGGATGGGGAGAAGGCTCAAGAACTGAACAAGATGTGGGATCAGGTGTCAACAAGCTATCCTCGGTATGCGAACACGACGAAACTCTTGAATCAGTTGAAGGAAAATTACCCCGACCTTGTAAATGTTTACTCGGTGGGGCTCTCGGTTGAGGGGAGGGAAATGTGGGTGATTAACTTGAGGGCGAATATCCAGCAGGAGAGGAAGTTGCTTCAGCCACCGATGAAAATTGTGGCCAACATGCATGGAGATGAGACGGTGGGTAGGGCCCTTGTTCTTATGTTGGCTGTGGATCTAGTGAAAAAATTCAATGAAAATGATGCGAGGTAAATATCCAGATTATCAGTTAGTGGATAAAAATCTTACATATTTAAATTTTAGTCTGGAATGTACAAGGGTTTTTGTAAATTATTTTCAGGGTTGTTCAACTTCTCAACTCTACTGATATCCATTTAATGCCATCCGTGAATCCTGACGGGTTCGAAGCTGCACCCGAAGGCGAATGCAATCCACCCGCGTTCAGAACTGGCAGGCAAAACGCTAACAGGAAGGATTTGAACAGGAATTTCCCAGACCAGTTTGTAGTGAGAAAGGACGATGACGCTGCGCTGGTCAAAGGGCGAGAGCCTGAGACTCTCAATATGATGAAGTACATTGCCACGAGTGACTTTGTCCTGTCCGCGAATCTCCATGGGGGCTCTTTGGTTGCCAGTTATCCATACGATTCTGTGCCAATGTCGGTTGAGTAAGTAAAACAAAAAAATGTTCTTCATTGCATTGTTAATTGTGATCCAGGATTGTCTAGATGCAGATGTAAAAAAAATTATTTATTTATTTACAGGCATAAAAGTGGCTATGAAGGCTCTGGTGTGGCCAGTCTTTCTCCAGACAATGATGTGTTCGTTTATCTTGCCAAACTTTACGCTAGCAATCACAAAACGATGGCGTTGTCACAGTTTCAGTGTAAAGGAGACAGTTTCCCGGGTGGTATTACTAACGGAGCGCACTGGTACAATGTTCGAGGTAGGTAGATCATATACTCCCAAGACGTATTAAGAGAATTTACTCTGTAGTTATCGATCATACACTCATGGTTATTTTTGGTGCTTATTCCCAGGTGGCATGCAAGACTTCAACTATGTACACGCCAACGGCTACGAAATCACAATGGAACTCTCCTGCTGCAAGTACCCTCCTGCAAGCACCCTTCTTCATGAGTGGGATATCAACCAAGAGGCACTTTACAAGTACATGGAGGCAACTCACATGGGCGTTCGTGGTCTTGTAAAGGACACCAAAGGGAATCCTGTACAGGATGCGGAAATAACTGTGAAGGGAATCGACCACACGGTGCGCACCAACAAAAGGGGCGAGTACTGGCGACTTTTGGTCCCAGGAAAGTACAAAATAGGAATTGAAAAGCGAAGGTAACAGTTTACGTTAGCACTTTAAAATATTTCCTTATGATCACTACGATTTACTATACTGATTTTATTTTATATATTTTATATACAGGTATGCGGCCATGGAGGAGGTTGAGATCGAGGTCCCCTTCAATACAGACATCAAGAAGCCCATCATTCTCGATTTCACTTTAACCGAAGCACCCCCTGGCCCAGCCAAAGGAAAATCTGCTCTTCTCCAGGCATCTGCCTCATCTGCTGGTAATCCTTTGATTATTTCTCTTTCAGTTTTAGCGTTCGGGGCCAAGTTCATCGAAAGGTTGTAAAAAATGGATATGTGCAATATTTAAATACGTAACTTTCACCGCAATAATCCATCCAGAATCAAATCCTTCGTCAATCAATGAGATTGTTAAATCATTTGCAATATTATTTATAAGTACATTACTATTTATCACTCATCCTCAATCTAAACTGGTGATATTCGTACTGAAAAAATCAAGAGCAAATACTCATATTTTGTGATTATCACGAATACTAATTCAGAATGAATATTGTCATTTTAAAACTGATGATTTTTAAAGAATAACTGCATGCAAAGAATGTCCTCAAAATTGTAAGTAGTGGAAACCGATATATTTTTAAATGAGTAGTCAACGAAAGCCATATAGTCTGAAAATGTTTATTGAAATTCTCTGAAGAAATAAAAGCAGTATTAATTGTCACGCTAGCATTTAAACTCTGTGGTACTTTAAATTCGTCCACAATCTTCACACTCAATAGTCAAGTAAAAAGTATTATTTTTAGAAAGTAGTTGTGAAAATGTCGCATGCATTTAACTAAAATATCTGTTTGTAAGATTAACCGATCGTGAAAAAACGGTTTTTAACTGAAATATAATAATTTTAAAGAAAGCTGTAAATATTTGTTGCCATCGTTATTGCGCTGCATATAACATGGGTAGCTTTTATTCTGTATATGTTTTTAAAGCATTATTTTAATTTTTATCATTGTAATTAATTATTATTATTGTCAAAGGTGAAGAGGCTGCTGCCGATGTGCCGGTCCCTTTCAACCCTGAGTTTAAGCATCATGATTATGAGGAATTAGAGGCATTTTTGGTTCGAATGAACAAGGAATATCCCGAAATTACAAGGCTCTACTCTGCCGGGAAGAGTGTGGAAAATAGGGAGCTCTACGTGATGGAAATTTCAGATAATCCGGGAAGGCATGAACCTGGTACAAAATTACATAAATCTCACTGATTTTAGTAGTTAGCAAAAAGAGCAGAGTAGAGCAACGCACGCATATAAAAATATAACACGCTTTTTTGAAAGAAAGTATCGGCTTTTGGCTTATCATTGCACAAAAAATTATATGAAAATATTATTTCTTCATATTATTTCTTCATCTTATCATGAAACGTAAAAAGGCGAGCCTGAGTTCAAGTACGTAGGGAACATGCATGGAAATGAAGTTGTGGGTCGGGAGCTGCTCCTCATATTAACACAGTATTTGCTTGTAAACTACGGGAAAAATGCGCAAGTCACAAGGCTCATTGACAACACTCGCATTCACATCATGCCCTCCATGAATCCTGATGGTTATGAAAGATCTGTTGAAGGTAATACGAATAAAAATTGTTAATTTGTATCACATTATTATAGCGAAAGTAGGAATAACGTTAATTAAATTCAATTTTACAAATAGGCAATGATGATGTCGGTCGAGAAAATGCTCACCATGTTGACCTCAATCGCAATTTTCCCGACCAGTTTGACCAACTCTTATCGGAGCTTGATGAGGACGACTCTCGTCGCACCTCCAGAGAAAATCTCGAACCAGAACCAGAAACGACTAATGTGATGCGGTGGATGAAACAGTATCCGTTTGTCCTCTCTGCAAATCTGCATGGCGGCTCTCTCGTGGCAAACTATCCTTTCGATGACAACAGGGACATGAAGGTCAAGTACTCAGCCTCTCCGGATGATGCCACATTCCGTGAACTCGCCTTGGTCTACTCTCAAGCACACAAGACCATGTCAACTGGCTACCCATGTCCAAAGGTTTACCCAGATGAAAAGTTCAAGGACGGAATCACCAACGGTGCTTTATGGTACGTCGTTCATGGAGGAATGCAAGACTGGAACTATTTGAACACTAACTGTATGGAAATCACATTGGAGCTGGGATGCACCAAGTTTCCAGCGGCCAGTACCCTTCCAAAATATTGGGATGATAATCAAGTCGCTCTTATCAAGTTCATGGAACAAGTGCATACAGGCGTCAAAGGATTTGTGATGGATGAAAATAATAATTTACTGGGCGGAGCAAAAATTACAGTTGAAGGAATCAAACACAAGATTACGGCCGCGGATGATGGAGACTACTGGCGCCTTCTTGCTCCAGGAAGTTACAATGTGACGGCGCATTACAACGGATACGAAAGCCAAACTGTAAGGGTGAAGGTGAAGCGAGGTGTGGAAGCACAGTCGGTCAACTTTACACTGAAAGTGATGGATTCAAAGGAGTGGGCGTTAAGGGATGACTTTGGCATAATGGAGAATATTGACACTCAAAGTTTTACTGAAATCAATCAAAAGAATTTGGAAGGATTCAGTGCAGATAATTTTGATATTGTCGATTATAAGCCGCTGATGGCTTCTGCCTCATCCGTAAGGCGTCTTCATCATTTAATGATGACTGATCAGGTGCGACCTAAATAATTGCTGTAATTTGTAGACTGAAAAGAAAAATTGACTGTTACAATTAGTATACAATTCTCATACTCAACTTGTTGATTTGATAATTATTTTTCTGTTTTATTTTTTGTATTAAATTTTTTACTGGAAAATTAATCTCAAATTGCTTGTTAATATAAATATTTAAAAGCATGTTTAATAAATTACACTGATTGTTTATTATTGGAAAGGTGGGATCTCCGGATGATCTGAAAATTCATATTGGATTGGTTGGAAGCGTCGTGGGAATGGGGGGTAACGAAGTCCTTGTGAAAATTGCTCGTCATTTGACATACGGCTATAGGAAAAACGATCCAAAGGTGGTTAGGATCTTGAAAAGTGCTGTCATTCATTTCATTATTATTCCACCACCAGAATCTGCCGACGCTACGTCTGGTAAATGAAGTTACAATAGATAATTATAAATAATTCATGTAGTTATTGCATAAAAGATTAATTATCTGTTGTACGCAAACAAACAGAGCCATGTATAGTGGATGACATGGGAACAGAGCGAGAATTAATTTCGGACTCAATGGATGCCATATCGGAAGCTTTGCATGATGTAAGGTTGGACTTGAGCTTGGCCGTTGCCTCGGGTGGACAATATTTGGAGTAAGTTTTAAACGCTTTTGGTTAATAATGATTGAAATTTAATTATGCATTTAAATGTTTGTTTCCTGTTTATGTCAGGTTCCCAATTGAAGAGAAATGCGTTTACGACTCGGTTCGCGACGTTTTCAAGCAGTTTTCTAAACAAGAAAGGTGCTCAAGTGAAAATGGAAATTCAACAGTGCAGCCAATCATTGTGAATGGACTTCTTTCCAAGAACATTGTAATCATCAAACAAGAGTTTGTTAGCTTGGAATATGAACTGCGAATGGAAAATTTATGATTATGATCTTTCTTTGAAGGTTCCCATCGGAATGTTTTGCTGTGACAATCCTCAACCGGCTGACGTAACGAATGCGTATATCAGACACTTACATCATCTCGTGGACGTGCTGGCACTCTCTCTTCAGGGGATCACTGGGTCTGTTGAAGACCAAAATGGAAATCCACTAAGGGACGTGAAGGTGACCGTATTTTTGCCAAGTGGCACTAGCGAACTTATCCATGTGAGCAAAAACTCTGGCGACTTTAGACACATGTTAGCGGAAGGAACTCACCGTATTGTGGCCACCATGGAAGGCTATGATAAATACAAAGGGACAGTGCATGTGCAGCGTGGGGAGATGACAAGAGTGAAAATTGTGTTGGAATCGGGTGCGGGAGTTGGGAAGGTTGTGGAGCTTTCATCTGCGTCATCTTCTGCGACCACTGTTCATAATAACCGAAATGTGGCTACTGATTACGACTATTTCTATTATCCGAGAAAGAAATTGTTAGAAATTAAGGATAAACACTCAAGACATTTTGATATGTATAGGTATGCAAAAATATTTTTGAAAATTTGGGGGAATCAAAGTGGGGTTTTCTTTTTTTAAAGCATTGATTTTTTTTGCAGCTTTGAAGACGACGGAGAAGCTCTTGGAATGCGAGTAGGTCCCGATTTGTGGCGCAAGTATGCTGTTCTTTTTGACGGACTGGCTGTTTCTCCTTCTGCTTTGGTTCCTTGGATAGAGAAAACCATTAGCGGGATCACATCGTGGACTCAAAAAGATGTGAATGCAGCGCAGCTAAACTTGTTCATGAAAGATGGCAATGGTAATAGATTATGACTTGAGTATTTTTTGTTATAAAAAAGTAAGCTAATTGCTCAATTTGGATTTTTGTTTATCACTCAGTTACTCAAGGAGGCCTGCCTCTAGACACTGTGATCAACTGGATCGACTTCAACAGGTTCCCAATCGTTTTTGACTTCATTTGTAGCAGCAAAAGCCCAGACGTATTTTCTTCAGCTATGGATACTTGGACAGCGTACAAAAAGCAGCTATCGGCCAGTGACGTCCAGGTTTTTGAAAGTATTAAGTCATACGTTAGTTCAAAGGTGCTCAGCATAGGGGAGGAGCATGAGACTGAACGCTGCGAGACTCGAGAGAATACCGGGTTCTCGAGAAACTACCAGGTAAGATTTCATAAGAAGCAGTTAATTTTCATTTTATAAAAAAAAATAATAGTAAATTATAGAAAAAATATTTTTTATCCACAGACCATTTATACCAAAACCCACGCGCTAATCCTTCCGGTTCCTCTGTCCTGCTGTAAGGACAAGTCATCCGAAGTTAGTAGGGATGCAGACGCCTTAAAACTTCTCGATTATTTGAGACTCTTTCCTTCTGAAGGTGTTCACGGCTATGTGACATCAGCGTTACATGAACCGATTCAAAATGCGAAGGTATCGTTTAATGGAAACGACACGTATACAATTGCCGACTCGTTGGGACACTTTGAAAAACCTTTGATGCCAGGAGAATATGTCGTCTCGGTAAAAAAAACTATTTCCAAAAATATAATTATAATAAACGCAAAAGATTTTTTAATGTTAAAAACTTTTATAATCGTTTTACAGGTTGAAGCAGATGGATATTTTTCCGCAACTAGAGTCGTTAATGTGACCACGTCTGCATACACAAATGTGTTAATACCTCTGCTTCGAGATGAATCAGTTTGGGGTATGAGTCGAATGGCCTTCGTGACGTTAAGTGGTAATTTAATTATAATAATGTTTGGTTATGAATTGACAATGAATGAATTGTATGACTTATTACCACATATCACGTATTGTCTATTTTCTCTTTTTATTAGCATTTTTCTTCCTCGGAGCGATGGTCATTTGTTCAATGTGTTTTGTTATTTGTCGTAAACGAAGGACGAGACTGAATAGTTATGGCTTCTTCCCGCAGAACACTGCGCTTATTTTTGAGGATGAGGATGAAAAGCTATTTGAAATTTCCAAGGCCAATATAATAGGTAAGGCGACACAAAAATATACTTTGCTTTATGAACTAACAGCTTATTGTAATTAGCTGCTTTTGTGATTAAATGTTGCGCAATCGTCGTTAAAGAATAATTCTTTATTGGTTTATTTTGCATAGAAAAGAAGTTCAGAATCGACACTGATGACGAAAGCGATGCTGAAGATAGCATTGATGGGGATGAGCTTCTATCTGCGGGGATGAGGCAGTGGACGAGAACATGATGACCTATTCAAAAAAATATATTTACACCCATTTTATTGTCTTCTTCATTTATCCTTTACAATAATTAGTTTATACGTTAAAAACCTAGTGTAAAAATTAGCATAAAATAATGAAAAATAGAAATGACAACGGGGTGGCCTTATCGGATTTATATGTGATGCTGATTGTATATAGGTATGACGTGTAGTATATTTGGGGTGCTCCATTTTTAACTTCCATTCAGAGATTATATTTTAAAACGCCTAAAACATAATCTCATCAAAAAAATTAAGCATAATTGTTAAGAATCTAAATAAATATTTTATTCAGATGCTTCAGAATGGTAGCAGACTAACTTTTGATCTGAAAAACGAAAATACACATGTTCAATCGTTTGTTTCGAAGTGTACTAAAAATAATATTACATAGGTAGGAATAAGGAATATGCTTCCTGAAACAGGAACAGTTTTAATGTCTGTGATTCAAATATTAATGTTAACGATCGCTACTAACATAAAATACCCCTTACGGTGTCTATTTACTAGTTGTTTTAGCGTCATTGCTCGTACCAATTTTTACAAAAGATTTTATTTGTCAAATCGGAGGGGTGTGTGCAAACAGTCAAAAAGGTGTATATTTTCAATTAACCTAAACGTTGGAGAGGGGGAATTAATTAAATTATGATTGATGTAAATAGCATAACAGTTATCATATCAAGTGTTGCTGCTGCACTGACTGTTATTAATTTAAGGTAACCACATTATTAGAAAATTAGATTTGAGACAATCAAAATGTCAATATTTGTTCAATAGTTCAATTAAAGTTACTGTTGTTTTTGCCCTTGCAACCTTTAGCCTTATTGTTTTTGTTTTGGTTGTACTTTTTAACAATCCTATGTAATTCATAGCCAGTTATGTACAAAAATTACAGCTTATTTTACTTACAAGAGATTTTTAACAAAGTAATGTTTGCGTAGGTGATATATAAGTTGTTAATTATTCTTACCATTACTAATTGTTACTTTATAAGTTTATTATTATGAATTCAAACTGAAAGGGGGGAAAATTAAGGATCATAATTATCTCACACGATAATGCCAATTGTCAGCGGAACGTAATTGGTAGACTGACTCGTCCTATGTGTAATTTGATCAATTAATATTACAACTATGTATTCTCGCAGATAAAACAAAATATTTACATACGCTATTTCTCATCGATGTGTTATACGGAATATTTTTAGTATCAATAATAATGTTGTTTAATAATATATTTATAGTTGAGAGGAATCACGGAGTTTTAATAAATTTCGTTAAAATGATTTGCTATACATGTTTTGGTTTTTTTTATATCGAATATGCATTACCTGACTTTGACAATACATGCTATGAAACTCCTCGTCAGTCTAAACAAAGGAGTGATCTTGCTCACATTATTATGCAAAATGTATGACGAGTTGTATCTCCGTTTTGCGACCTTCTTTCTTTGCCTGGTGACAATTCCTCAGAATTAGAGAGATAACCCTCTTTTCCTACCTTGTATGGGCTGATCTGTGATGATGTTGTGTCTACGAAATGTCCAGTGGAGATATGAAATCTTGCAAAAAAGGATCTTGAAACTGGTTTTCTTTAGACCACATGAAATAAAAAGACCCGAGCCATTCTGTAAAATGAAATCATGATTACATAAGAAATAGGACGCCTTCTTGTAATGTACACATGTTGATGATAAGGTTAGGAATTTTAGTGTAAGAGGATGGCAGTTGTGACTAGCTTTTCTATTTTGAGAAGGCAAGAAATGTGGGCTTGTTGATAAGTTTCTAAAGTCACTGGTCAAAATCATTTTAAAATTATTTGTCACAATGATAACCCTAAGGTTGAACAGAGTAGCTTCCTGGCATGTGTGGAATTGTAGTGGAAATAGGTTCGGGAATGTAGAATGTGTTCGAAAAGCTTGCTTTACTACATCAGCTATTTGTTCTCATAAAATTGGATCCATGGGAAGTTGTCACACCCCCAGAAGGAAGGACGGGGGATGGGAAGGGGCACGATTTAAGCAACAGGTTGCTTCTTTACATTCTCACAATGACGATGGGAGAGACTACAGAAAAAGGATTGCACCTTGGTTGAAATTCGGTGAATACGAAAAGGGACTTCTTTCACATCTCTCCATGTTCGAGATTTTACGAGCTCTTTTGGTTCTTCAGATTTGCTCATTTGACGTGATCGTGGAGAAAAGTACACAGGTATGAGTATGAAAAGAAGAATCATTTCCGGTTGCGTGCGTACGCATGAAATTTACAACGATATGATTTTCTTAGTTGCTGGAGTTTTCAAAAAAGTTTGGAAACGTGGCTGAGTATCTTGTGCGAAAAACATTTTATGATCAATTCGTTGGGGGAGAGGAGGAGGCGAGGATGAAGCAAGTGGTCGATCTTCTTCATCGACGCGGTCTCACTTTGATGGTGGCTCCTGTGCTGGAAGAGGATGTGGAAGATGAGAAATCAACTCGGTATTTAAAATCAAATATAAGTAGAAAATGAACAATTATTTTAAACTTTACATTATATACAGGAACGTCTACGATGAAAACGTGAACACATTAAAGAGCATCGCTAGAATGACTTCATCTATGGACAAAGACAAGCCAATTGTTCAGCTAAAGCTTTCTGCAATCATGCCTGCAAAGACACTGGTAATTCATAATTAAAATAATAATTAAACTGGCATTAGCTTACTTTATAAAATAGCTGTGTGTCCTTGAAAATTGTATTGCGTAATAGGAGTTGGCCAGTGGGGTAATCCAAGAATCTTGGAATGATACCTCCAAATTGGCAAGGATTGTGGAGGAAATGTCTTCAAAGATGCAGACCTCCTCAACCAAGAGCCCCTGGACATTTCTAAGTGGCCTTTCGAAAGAGGATGTGGAGCATTTCGAGAATGGACTGAGAAGAGCGGACGAATATGGTTAGAAACTATATCGTTAACAATCCCGTCCGTTTTTTTACTCCAAGTTTTATACATATTCTGCTGTTTTCTTCATTTCCAGTACAAGTTGCAAGCGAGCTGGGAGTAAAGGTGCTTGTTGATGCTGAGTTTTACTCGTGCAAAAACGCCATATCCACTATCGCTTTGGCACTCATGGCCAAGTATAATGGGAACGGGTACGTAGTTGGGGATACAATCCAGGGTTATCTCAAGGTACGGAATAATAATTAATTAACAACTGCTTACAACGATAGCAATTCGACTACAGTTATCAGACATGACAAAATATTTAAAAGTAGGAAGCACAATTTTTGCTGGACACGGAGCTGGAAGTGATTGGAGGGCTGCTTCAGAACAACTGGTTTGGCAAAATTGTTCGTGGTGCGTACATGGACAGGGAACGTTATTTGGCAAAGAAGAGGGGAATAGAGTCTCCAATTTGTGAATCTTATGAAGAAACGAGTGTTTCCTATGACAGGTATTAATTAAGAAATAAACTGTTCCTATCTTAGCAGATCAAATATTATCGGTTTAGAGTTAATTATATATTTGGGGCATCATGAGATGTGTGAAAACGGTGCTCCAATGTATGTCAAAAAACCACGGAAACGGAGGAGGAACAAGCCATCTGCTTATCGCAACTCATAATGAGAAGTCGATAAGGCTCGCAGTTGAGGAAATGAAGAGCCTTGGGATTACCAATGAATTGGCGTCTTTTGCTCAAATATATGGAATGGCAGACTACTTAAGTACACCATTAGGTGAGCCCCTCTACATTATGAAGTGTGACGCAGTACGCAGTGTGCTGTAACTATATGAATGCTAATTACTCGTCTTTTAAAACACGAAACAGTTAATTCAAACTACAAAGTATATAAATCGACGCCATATGGACCTCTCGCCAAAGTGGTGGCATATCTCGCTCGCCGCGCCTCAGAAAACAGGTCTGTGCTGAAAGGTGCTCGAGAAGAAAGGATTATGCTGAGGAAGGAGCTATTCTCCAGGATATTTTGATATGAAAGAAGCTCAACGAAAATAAATTGCACTCGCGGTAAGCACAAACTTATCATTATGATAAGTATTGAAAATTATTGTTATCCATCTTTTACGGCTACTTTCTTTATTCATCTTTTTTTCTCTCTAACAATCGTATTGTCAACACAGAACGTACGGATGCATTATATAATATGTAGAAGAACAGGTTTTTAAAAGTACAATTAGCATTTGCATATGATTATTTTTTAAAACTATATATATGTTCATAAGAAATAATTATTTTTTTTGGAGGTGGATTGGATATCATAAAAATTATACAATGATTTAATAATGACTACCTTAACATCTTTTGTTTGTAGGTTTTCCTCCAATAATATAGTAAACCATTGCTTAAAAAACATTCATACAATCGAATAGTTAAAAAGTGTAATTACAAATATAGGTATGATAAATAAATTGCTAAAGATATTTAAACTTAAAATACAAATAATTAATTAAATGCTCACCAGTCATCTAAGAAATTTCATTATTGCATTTAAACGTTTGTTTACAAATGTCCTTAACAAATGTACAAACTGCTCACATTAAATACCTTTCTTACAAAAAAGTTTAATTGCTCATTGCTTTAAATGCTTTTTTACATGTTACTAAAATGACTATGAAATATTGCAAGAAAACGAAACCACAGAGAGATATGAACAGACTAGTGGAATCGGAATCGAATCTATAGAAAACAATTATAAACTGTTAAAACCCTAAAATTACATAGAATCTTCCAATTATTAATATAATTTATGATAATTAATCACAATAGATTTTAAAACAGTTATTTTAATTGCTCACATCCTTTTGCTACTAAACACTATTTTTATTATTATAACATTTATTCGAAATATGTGCATGTTTTAAGAGTCTATGAGTTTTAGAAATGCTCCACTCTAGTTGGTTATTGTTGACATCTCGTTGTTTTGTGGGATAATTTAATAGGATCTGTCATTCAACCAATTTTTTTTTAAATATTTGCCTCGCAAACCCGACTACCATATAGCCAATCTCATAAAGTGATTTTAAAATTTTGCTGAAGCGGAATGTCCGAATAATCGAATTTGGAAAACTTAACTACAATCAAAACGATTAATTTATTTCCTTCGATATTGCTTACTTATTATTTTCCTCTACGAAACCAATATAAATTTTTCACTACTCGACTTTTCAAAGGATTTTATCAATAATTTTTTTATAAAATAAATTACTGGAGTCGCCACTAATTAAGCATTAAACTATTACTATTTATCATTTAATTATAATTTATTATCTTGCAGATTATTGTGTCGTTTTTCCCTAGCGTTTCTTCCACCATATCATTTTTTGACGTTGAATAATTAACCATGTTACATTTTTCTCTTTCTACTTTAGTTACCATACCGATAAAATATCTTTTTCTATCCTCAATTAGTACATTAATTACAATAGTTAACTTGTTGAAATATTTTTTGTTCAGCCTTGATAAAAATCTGCAGCAGCACATGCACGTGTGGTCAGACACGTTTCTTCTCTCTACGCATTCCTCTCTGTCAATATAATTTTTTAACTACTTATTTCATCCACAATAAAATGTTACTACCGTAATTTTTTTCTCTGTATTTTAATAGACATTTTCTTACAAATAGTTATAGCTGTGTAAAAATTGTCAAACACTTCATTTCACTCACTTTCTCTCTCGCTTTCAAACAAACAGGTACGACCACACACCAAGAGGAATAATTAAATTATTTAATTTTACACCCAACTAACCACCTATATTGCATTTTTACTGTATTCTGATAATCTGTTATCAAAAATGAAGTACGAACATTTGTTAATTCTAGAAAAAAGAGCTATAAAAATTCCTATACTGACTATGTAACTCTACTAGACAATATACAACGGTTTTCTAACGCTTTTTTCCTCTCCCTTTCTGCTTTTTCTTATGATCCAGTTAATGTTAAGTACATAGTTTTTTCCTGTTTAAGGACATCACAAAAGACTAACTGACTATGAAGTTAATTGAGACATTATTTAAGTGTTTGGAGGAGGCTATATGGCTTTGAGACAAATACATAAATGCGGGATTTGAGGGAAACGAAATTGAAAAGGACAAAGTGGTCAGTTAAAAATAACTAGAAATCTTTTTATATCACACATTCACAGGAGGATAGGAGAACATTCACACTTCCGATTTATAGCTAATCATCAAGTAAATGTGGAAATAAAGGACAAAAAAAACTTTCACCACTTTCACTTCCGCTTTCTACTAACCAATACTTTCTCTTTTAGTTGCCTCATAATACAATCATTTTTCTCTCTGTTTAAATAAAAATTAAAATCTAGATCTGGTGAGTATCAATACTGTTGGCTTTTGTGGTTACTTTTTTTCTCTTTAAATTAGAATAGATAGTTTAAATGGCCTGTTTTTTGTTGGGAAGAAGGAGTAGTTGAGGTTTGTTTTTAAAATAATTCCGTTTCGAAATACTCATTCATCATGAATCATCTTAATTGAAGAAGAGGAAGATGATGAGATGAGATTGAAGATTTTTTAAATGCACATTTTTAAAGAGGGGATTTCAAGAATGATTTAGATGACTTGGTAGTGTCCCTTAGGCCTGTAGAATAGCTGGCCCTTCAAGATCCGTCGAATAAACTCCTTCTTGAGGAGCTTCACCTCCTTCTCCGTCTTCCCGATCAGGCCCCTGTTCTCTTGAGCACGGCGCGACAAGTATGGGAGGACTTCGGTGACAGGGCCGTACGGCACATATTTGTAAACCGAGTAGCCCGACTGACCTGGAAAAAAATACAAATTAACTAACTGTCCTTCTAATTAAATATGTCAAATTATGGTTTATTTATTTATTTTCTACTAGTTTACCTAGTGGGAATGAGATTTGATCGCACATTCCATATAACTGGCCAAAGCAAATGCATCTGTCCGATCGTTTAATACCGTGTTCCTTCATCCTGTATTAGAATAGTTGATTTAATTAGTAACGTTTGATTGTTCAATTTCAAAATTAAACCCAGCATTTATTCATTTTTAGCCTACTTTTTTATCACAAATCTGACAGTGTCCTCATTGTGAGTAGCTGCCATGAGATTGATCCTCTTGTGCTGGCCTATTTCCTTCAATCTTTTGATTCTCAGCATGCCTTCCTCCATGCACTTGTGGTACATTTCCGTTGTCGCTTCAAAGTTTGGATTTATAGGATCCTCATAACCAATCACAGCAGCTCGATGGCGTTCCTGAAATAAAAAATAAAATACTTAGAAAAACTTTGTGTCGCTATCTTAATTGTCTATGGGGTTTGATAGAGTACCTGTTCCATGTAAGCACCTCGAACAAGTTTAGCACCAAAGTAGAAGTTTTGCCTTTCTGCCTGTTCGAGATCGGCGCACAAGTAGCTGTACGCCTTTTTCAAATAGCATTGGTACGTGTTGAAGACAATAGCTTTCTCCGTATTGTATTTTCTCATCATTTCCATCGTGATCCGGGAAATTGCGGGTTGGAAGTAGGTCTGTTCAGCGTCCACCATCACTCTAACGTCCAATTTTGTTGCAACCTTGGAAACGGATCAAACATTCATTAGTAACTCTCAAACACTGTAAAACTCTTTTCCTCCAATCATAATCATCTCCTTCTCACCTTGAAAATTGTATGCAATCTCCTCATCATGTTCTTGAACATCTCCTCCTCCTGATTTGTCAACGCCGGCACCAAATTCTGCAGCTTTCCTGTCGAGAAGTCTGGAACTTTGAGAGTATCACCTAATCCCTTTTGAGCCTCCACTAGTCCCTTCCATGGAAGAATGTGAATTAACCTTGAGGGGAGGGGAAGGGGCATAGAGAAGATTAGGATAATTGCTTGGGATAGATATAGAATGACTAGTTTGGATGTATCTATTTTACCCGGATGAATCAAAAGTCATATTGTCCAGCCACGACTGCACTGTCGGATCCAACTTGGCAGCGCGGTCCAGTCTCCTCTTCAGATCCTCTGGCCTCGCCCCCTGCTCCACTACGTGACCCTTTTTCCCCGTTACCGCACCCACGTATCTGTGCACTCTTGCAATTGCTTCAGACAATTGCAGCTGGGAAGATTAAGGGAGAAAGTTTCGCTTAATTAGGATACAAAAATTAAATCCTTTTTTTTGGCATGAGAATATTTAACCCTCTTACAAGCAGTTGTGGACGTCCTAGGGCAGTAACCTTGATTGCGGCAAACCCTGTACCTTTCGTGGCACCTACAAAACAGTAATTAAAGAGGAGAAAATCAGTAATGGATGAAGAGTATATATCCAAACGACGGTAATTATCGTTAGAAATTGTTTGACTTTTTATTCTTTTCTTTCTTTCTTTGTACCTGAAACGGCCTCAATCGACTGCAAGAATATGTCCATGTTTCTCTCGCACTGGGCTTCATTCATGTAGAAATATGTACGCGCAACGGCCTTCTTACGACGATCGGCGAACTCTTCGTTGAAATGGTACTTGGTGAAGTCTGCTTTGATGAGGAGAATTTTGAAAAAAAATAGGGAAAGTAATAAATTCAAAATTAGTCTTAAGTATTTCCAATTTCGATTATTTTAAATATTAGCCAGAGATCACCTTTTTTATTGACATGGAGTTAATTGCAATAAAGAATTTTATTAGTAATTTTTAAGAGAAAAGTGAAAGCACAGATTTTATACCTACCCAGAGCCTTCTTCCTTTCTGTAGATAGAGGTAAGCATGAATTGAGAAGAAGAATAAATGTAAAGAGTAAACCACTCATTAATTAAATGTTAGAGAACACTCGACAAGAATTTTCCAAAAGTCTGTTCGAGAATACTATTTTTTAAACTACTTTTATGATTTAGTTTTCCAAGAAAGAAATACAATTAGTTCAAAGGGAAAGCTAGCTGTGGATTTATTAGATTAATTAAAAAAGAAAAAAATCGACTAAAAAATTACAAAAGAGAAAAACTGAGGAGAAGCAATTTGTACAGAGCGTAAATACGGGGAAAGTAATTCAAACATGTACAATGATCAAACATCTTCTTAACAAACCAATATCATTCCTCATTGGAAGCGTCATTAGATCGCGTCATCAACCCAATTAATAAGTTGGCGTCTGGGGTCATTCGTCCAAAAAATATTTTTTAATTTCATGAGTTTCGGTTGAAAAAAAGTAGCTCAGAGAGGGGAAATGATGACGGAATATAGAGACGCTTCCTCATCGAGTTATTACCCACCTTCTCCGAACACCACTCTCCGTTTTAGTTGCTTTGTGGGGCAACAATGATCAAAAATAATAACAGTAAGAACAAAGACAAGTAATTCATTGTTCTTGAAATCCTTCACAATTTCAAGTCAGTCTCATTATTGTTTTCTGAATGGATGTGAGAGAGAGGAATTAATTATTCATGAGTGACTTCTAAATTCACTTACAATCGAAAGCACACAGCTTTATATCCACAGAAGAATGAGAGATAAATAGAGAGAGACAGAGAGAACGAAGGTGATAATAACTGCGTATTGTTTAGCAGCAAAACTTAACATTTTTGTAACAAGTTGTTTGAGTGTTCGAAAACCATAAAATATACAAGCGTCACATATTAATCATGAACAAAGCTGTTATTCCCACTTAACGTACCGTCGTCCGTTGGATTTTCGCCAGAGACAGGTGTGCAGGATCTGGGAGTGAAATGAATATAAATGATTAGTAAAACATTTTCCTTTAAAATTGCCCTCCACCCTCCAAAAAAAATATATATATTTCTCTTACTCCTGCTCAGCCTTCCTCGCCTCATCCTGTGAGATATCCTCCTCCACAGAATAATCAAGAATCGCTTTCACTCCAAACTCCCTCAATCTCTGAATATTCGGCTGAATCCTGACCTGATCCGCTCCAGCGACAAAGTGTCCATAGAACGTGGACTCCATTACTTTTTCGAACAGCCGCTTTCCGAGCACCCTCTGCGCCAAATTCATCAACTTTTGATTATTCTCAACGAGGGTCTCAACCGCACATAGCTTGAAGACAATGTAGCCCCTGAGAATTTCCCAGGTGGACTTGGACCGATAAGCTTGTCTCGCATCGTTGAACGTCAAGTCTAGCTGATCTCGAATGGCACGGGGTTCCTGTTCTGCTGTCGCCGTTTTCCCATCATCCGCTCCAATGATTGAGGCTGGTGCGTGGGTGGACTTGTGACGCCTGCTTGCTCCAACATTCTTCTGTTGATGATTCCATAGTAGCCTCTGGTGATAATCGCTGTGAAGATAGTGATGATGACGACGGGATGATGTGGATGATAAGCCCCCAACAGCAGCAGCGGGTATCACTACTGGATAAGATAACACAATCGAAGGGACAGTCTTGACAGCATCCAAGTTTTTCTCCAATATCAATCGTTGTTGATGTAGAAGACGCAAAATAGCCATTTGACGGCGGGCCTGAGAGAAAATCTTTTGTGGTCGCTTCTTTTTTTTTTGGGGTTTGTGATAAAAGTAGTTGGATTTTTTATACCGGAAGTACTTTTTTCTAATGAATGGAAACTATGTTGAAAGTTTGTGGCAATATTTTAACAATGAATTCGTTGTGATTCTGTTGCTGAAAGATGGGAAGAAAAACGGACGGCTAATCAGAAGTTGAAGATAAAAATTGATATTACGTCGATGGCGAAAGTGGCCGGAGAAAAACAGTGTCTGGATTCAGTTGTAATGGAATTATGGAGGTCTTCGTTGCTAAAAATGTTCCTCTCTAAAAAAATACAATAAAAGAGCAAACAACTTTATTCTCAAAAAAGCTAAACTGTTGTATAGTCAAGCTTAAAACTAACGATTTTACATAATGCTACCGTTTTCTATCACCAGCAGCAAGCCATCATTGAAAACCGCAACTAATGTCATGACATGATAAAGGTTATCATTACGCTTCGTTTTTACCATAGTACACGCTTATCATTTAGACTTATCTTTATTTTCCATCATTTGAAATGGAAACTGAATTTCAATTTAAAAACTACATGCATAACATTTGGCACCTATGCCCTTTGCTTGGAACTGCATTTCCAATAAATGGAAAATGAATATCGAAAAACCCTGGTTCATGAAGAGTACCTAATCTAATGACAAGTTGAACACCAGCCAGAGACCAGCACCAGACAGACCACAGCGAGAGCAGCTACCTGTGGAAAATCCAATTTTTATTGATATGCCACACGACACGATACGGGCACGCTACTAATCGCTTAATTATCATCTTCTCCTTATTTCCAGTCGAGTTTCAGGTAGTCAGAGAGAAGTGAAGAAGAAGAAAGGAAATCAATATTTTCTCCAGAGTAGAGGTTACCAAGCAGGTGGATTGGTCGTTGTGAGATATCCAAGAGATACGCAGTGGGAGTATAAAGCTCTTCTTGAGAAGGCTTACAGAATTACTGCGTGGGTTTAAGAGCTTCTCTATTTGCCCTTTTCTTAAGAAGACTTGACGCCTTGACTTGTACACAGAAACGCAAGCAAAAATAGTAATGAGTCGGCTTCATATCAAGTGTTATGTCACTAAGAATATGAATAAATTAAACAAAAGCTAAAAATAAGTGACAGTTAATAGCCACTGGAGCAAGGAGTAAATCAATGAATGCTATTTATAATTAACGAAAAGAGAAAACCAGTGAGCTGTGGCGTCGCTTCATCCAAACATATACACAAGTTTTTTTCAGGTATGGAGGGAAAACGCAGATATGTTAGGGTTTAGATATACCTATGTTAAATAAATGATTGCATGGATTGTCCATCTTCACTTGTCACATGATAGAGGAATGGCCTTTGGGAAATGGGAAAAGGAATGTCGAATGTCATGTTTGTTATATAAGTAACAAAGCACACCTTAAAAGCATGCTGGTCTGAATTCCAGAATATAATGCGCTGTTATGAGTTATGATGACGTGAAGGTAGTAGGAATACATAACTTTTTTGGAAGTATATTCCCAGTAGAGTGTACAGGTGAGTTATTAAATTATAGAGAAACAGGTATGCATGAGAGAACATTAACAAATAAACATAGACATTTCTCTTTCTCTTTTGTCAAGACAAATCCTCAAATTACCAGTTTTATTTAATGCGTCTACCTCCTCCTATTTTTGGATGGAATTTCTAGATTTGTAATATTCTGGAATGTTCTAGTGTCCAGCCAAAATTGTCAAATAATTAAACATCCTTTTTCTCCAGTTCGATGCTCATTATTTGTGCAAAATGAAAACTTGGATGACAAGCCATGATAATTTCATAATTTATCTGGTATAATATACATAGCATGGGTCATTCAGAAAAAAAGACATCTTTTTTCCCTTCGTAGATAACGTACACGATATCTTAACCAAACGAGTGATTTATTGGGTACGGTCACGCTATAATTAGTTTACTTGGATGACAGTCTCACAAATCTTCACAATCAATTAAGGAAGGAAGTTATCTCGATGCACTATTATTATGCATTATTGGGCTTATCGATTTCTTCATCTGTTGTCATGTCATTATTTGTTTCATTATAAAGGAAATATACAACTTTTCATGCAAACAAGCAGATCACATTACACGAACCCGAGAAACACTGCGAACTAATACTTGGCTTTCATTAGTCATCACTTTACTTGTTAGTATCGCAGTGATTTCATGTATATTTTTGCACACCACTTTTGCAAATCGACAGTATTTTCGCACATGTAGTTTGTCTCTGCATGAAAACAGGAGTTCATTGTTTCTCCGCATGCAACCAGAAGGAATAACCGTGCATGTGAGAGAAAAAATGCTTAATTTTTACTGTTGTTTCTCTATCTAGTTGGATGGATGGATTCTGAGATGTCGATGATGATCAGAACTTTTTCTGGTGATGGGTTTTTGTGAGGATATCGATATTCTGGTGCATGGCACACACATGTTCTCTCTCGTGTTTTTTGGAGGAGACATGAAAGCACTGATTTCTTGGTGGAAAGTATAGATATAAATACATATAGACAGAGACAGAATGGAGGTGACATATAGGCTACTACACTCTCGAACATCTTATGTGATGACTGTCCAAGTCAACAAACCGATTGCCAACTAGAAAGAGCGTTTTTTTCTTCTTGAGACAGCACTTTTTTCGTTCTTTTTGGCAAATCGGATTGGAGGATAGATGGAGGGATTAAATGGAGGGGAATACGTCACACTTTTCAAGGAAAACAAAAACGGGCTTTCTTCAGTTGAAAATATTTTGTATTTTTATTTACGTACTTCACGTTACCTTACATAATCTTACGACACAGTTTGTGTTTTCACTTTGTCATTCTTTGGGTCCGCGCATGGTTGGCGTGTACCGTTAAAAAAGACCAAGAGGGCGACCAAAGTACAAAGTACAATTGTAAATCTTCTTGGCTCTCAATTTCAATGCAACTTTTGAAACCGGCTGTTATATATTAAAAAATTCCTTAAAGAAAATGTAAATCGACCGGAAACAAGGCAGGACCTGCTGTCTATATTCGCCCTACACTGCTTACGTTTTCTGATACGCATTATCATGAAAGGGAAAATATGAATTGGCGAAAAGAATGGGAAACGTGGCCAATTAAAAGGATGACAAAAAATATGTTGCAGGCATGTGTTGGATGGGATGGAATTGGAGAGCGAAGCATAAAAAAATATTTGCAAGGTGACGGGATGACGCTTTCTCGCCGGTCGACCCATTTTCTTCCCAACAACCAATGCATTTTTTATGAGAAGATGAATTATCTCTTGTAAGAAAGTATGCTACACCTAAATGATGTGTGATTTACTAGAACATATCAAATGACCTGTGGGATAGACACCGACACGTAGGTTTTATGAGAATAGCACAACTAATAAATGGCACATGATTTAGGTTTTTTGACGTTTTGGTTGTTATGATCATGTCAATTAAATTTTCCGTCTTTAATTCCATATCGAAATATTCAATAAGGATAGGTTACCTGTTCCATTTTCTAATGAAGGAGATCTTAGTTCTTAGCGCGACAGCATTTTGTGATGCTTGCAAATGCTGCAATGCTCGTCTGCTAAATTTCCGGTTCTTATTTCATGTTCATTTGGAGATTACTATTCATTTGCCATACTGTAAATATTTGTATTTTATGGTTTGTAAGTTGCAGACAAAGCGTTAGTTTTCATTGTGTCCTTGCCCACTTTTTTCCCCTCTCGTCTGAAGAGAGACGACCGACCTCATTTCGAATTCCCTTTTTTAAATGGCATTTTAAAATGGGAAATGTCCTTGGGAGAATGAAAAGACAAAGACACAGTGTTGCATTTGCATATTTAGTTTGGCTCTCAGAGAAGAACTATATAAGAGGCTAGACCCATTAAGATATTCCGATTGAGAATAACTAATATTCTTCCATAATGACAATTACATGGACATGCCTTTTAAAACACGCATAGGAACGCAAATAGTGAAACCGTCTTCATGAATTATTGACATTGCTTAAAAAATTAATGAGGACATCAGCACATATTATAACATGCCATTTAAAATGGGTGGTTCATCAGAGCGAAAATGCTTATTAGGAAATGTATGACCTTTCCCTCTTCCTTCTCGTGTTAGCAGACCCAAGTAGATATTACTAGTAGATATTTTATCCTGTACACATTGCCGTTTTAAGTGATAAGCCAAGTTTTGTGTTTCATCGGAGGAAACAAACTGCATCAATTTTTATCACTTTTTTGCCACGGTGCATTGCACCATGATTTTAATGTGGATGACCTTATCTTCTCCTACCACACTTTTATTACAAGCTGTACGAATTGTAGAGCGTCACTTGAGATGTTTTGAAAATGTTCGACTGCTCCTGCTCACAACTTATTATTATCGACTATATTTTTCTTGTCGTCGCATCAATGACTGGAATGACTTTTCTTGTCATCGTTGTCATCATAATAATATAATGATAATGAAAGCATGCTCTTTATTATGTCATACGCAACATTATTATCAGAATCGTATCTATTTTTATGAGCCTTTTCATAACCTCATGTTATCCTACTTGTAATTTGTAATATCCATATTACTTGGTATTACGTATTGTTATTGTTTTAATAGCGAAAAAAGGTAATAACATTTCTTTATGATGGGTAATATGAACAGAATAATATGGATGTGCTGCGGCTGTGTAGAGCTGCTGAAAGATGATCACAAGGAGAATCACAGTACGCAAAAGTTTTGCAAGCTGGCCTAGCGTTTCACTGTGTGTAAGTTTGGTTCAGTGGCTAAAAGTTCATTTCAGTTTTATGTTTTCATGGACAAAAATTAAACAAATGTGCAAGATTTCTGTGTGGTTAAAGTTTGCTGCTGGTGTCACATCTGCATTTTAGGGTTTTCGCTTTTAGGGTGAGTACATGTTTCTTTCAAACATTTAAAATGTAGACCAAAGATTTTTTCCACTGACTGGAAAATAAGCAGCAAAACAATTATTTTTGACTCATCCTACGGAAACTTTTATGCAAATGCTGACACCAATTTTGAAAAATATTTTTCACTCATTATTTTTCTCACATGAAAATTCTCACCCTGGCCTCAAATCACATCCCAAAGCGTTTTACTAATGCGAACATCTAGCTGTCATTTCTCATCTCCGGTCAATATACCCAAAAAAGAAACAGTAACTTTCCATTACACACTTATATGATTGCGTTGCATTGCTTATTATTGCTTGTCAACCTATGCATTGTTTTTTCTCCATCTTCTGCTTATTCACCTTTCCTTGACTTTTGTAGCTTCTTACTTAATGTTTTTCTTTCTCACTCATAAACGCTCTTGCAATAAGAAACATAATAACTTTTTGTGGGATCATCATCTCCACCAGAAAAACAATGAAAAAGTTGCCCTTTGAACATTGTTGTGCCTATTATTATGCAGTAGTAAAAGCGCACATAATATATACATCGACACATGCCCCCAGAACGTGATTTTCCAAGAGGATTAGCCTTTTTTTCTGGGGAACTACCTTAAACACAGTATTAAATAATTTTTCAATAGTAAACAGCCATATTTTTGACGGTACAAAGATCACATGCATTTTTCTCAATCTGTATACACCTGTCTTAATGGTTTGTCGTAGTAAAGTCAGGAAAAAATCATGGTCGTAGTAAAAATCATTTGAGAGATAGCATGATCGCAATGCATGATCTCAATGTAGCTATTAGCACCGTTTTATTTGGGAAGTGTACGCCGCGCCGGTTCCATTCACCACAACAAACAAACCACTTCATTCATATTCATAATTCATAACAGGGAATGTGAACAGAATATGAAGATGAATAATATGGCAAAATATTTTTTTATCTTCATTTTTTCATGGGATTTCAACCTCCTTCTTTTCTACACAATAACCTAGGCTAATAGTATTGCGGACTAGGAACAGTGCAATACACCGATAGAATACCTGTATGAAATATTTAATACCTATTTACTAGCTTGCAACAAGGAGACTAACTTGATGGATGACTTTGATGATTGATGAATGATACCAGACCGTATACAGTAAACAGTAAAAGTCGATTCTCTATGAAGAATGCATACTCTGAACACATACTGTGATAAGCTGCTTTACGGATGATAGAAAAAAATGTAGAAACTTGTCTCTTGTGTTTAAGGTTTGTTTTTGAAGTTTGTTATGCATCAAAAACGCAGATAATTATAATATTAATGCCTACTAAATAGAACGGAAATTTTGCTTTAGGTAGACCAATTACATGTCTTAAGAAAAAGGTTTCCGAATCAAAGCCATAAAATATTTTAAATACTTCAAGACATTCAAAAACCCAACTGCCTCAAAACACCTTTTTTCCGTCTCTCGTTCTAAATTTAACTCTCTGCATTTTTTCACCTGTCTTTTCAACCTGCACTGGAATTAAGCGGACGACATAGGTACACATTTTTTTAGAACGTCATTTCATTATCATTCACCTCAACGTTAATTCTTCTCATGTATATGCTCATGCGTTAATTACGTTTTGAGCAAATAAAAGAGTCCAAATAGACGTCAATATGAATCCTCCCAAAAAACTGCATTTATTATTATTATGATTATGACTAAATGTAAATACCTACTTTAACAATTATCACGTGAACACAAGCTGTCATCATCAGCTATCATAATCATCACCTCTTTTTTCAAATAGAGAGAAAAAAATGGCTCATACTAGATTGAACTACTAGAGCCCCGACAGAGAACGCATAATGATAAAAAATACTGCTCAAGATTATAATGTTGTAGACGAAATAAGAATCACAAAGTATATGACTGCTACTGACTCTTTGGTTTGGACAGACTGAGAATGCATAGCGATAAAAATCTGGATATAACTAGTAGCATTACAATACCTAAAAAAACGATATAGCGGTGATGGCGTTTATGTCTCCAAAGTTGAAATCATGCAAATTATGCTCAATGAAATACGAATGGTGACATTAGGATGGCTTTTACGATTCACATCTGAAGAGAAGCTAATCAAATTACTGGATGTTCTGCAGTTTAAAATATTATGCTAAAAATATACCACCTGCTAGTTTATTCTGAGCAAAGATTTCTTTTCCTTCTTGGAAATCTTTAACAAGATGATACGAACGAACGAAGGAAAAGTGAAACCATGAAATGACAATGGAAACATTTGTAACTTGAGCTTGAGAGAGAGCAATGGCCAACTGGTCATCCGAAGATGCGTCATCTATTTTTTTATCATGTGTCTATACACAAACTTTTTGATGAATACTAGTTCTTTCAAGCTAATAACCGCTAATAACCATAATAACGATTTTATACGAAGTTTTTATATGGCTGCTCGTGTACACTCATCATCATCGAGTCTTCCATGAACTCCGGAAATGAGCTGCCATAAAAAGAGTTGCCATAAATTTGCAAATGCAATAAGATTGCTCGTATAGCAATGCTTACATAGGTATATATGGCAGCAAGCTGCAAGAATGAAATCCAAGAAGGCATGTGTACATGTAGTTGATGAAAAAAATGTCTTGCAAGAAATTAGAGGCAGACAGATGCGTTCTCATGTATGTCGTACGTTTTTATTTACATTATTAGGGCATAATGATATTCGCTGCTTAAACTTCAGTGTTTACATGAAGTTTTACAGTTTATTCGTCTGCGTTTTTATGCTGGCTCCAATAATGAACGATTGACATCAACTTGTGGGAAATTTATGAATGGAGGAGGACCGCGCATGTCGCATTAGAGCCAACCGCAACAAAAATTAATGAAGAAATGTGTTGACGTCGTTGTGTCGGCTATTCCAGCTTTTTTATTCATCAATTTAGTAGACAATTGCTTCTGCATTTTTTCACTAGTTTGCTTGCTATGGTAACATTTATGCATCAATAATACATGTGCTTGTGATTGTACTCAAGTGCTCAAAACCATTTTTACATGTATAAGTACGAAGTTAATTGTACTACGCAACACAGAATGGGGAAAACATGAGAAATAATTTGAAAAAGTTTAGTTTGAATAAAAGTTTGAAAATTTGTAATAAATTACCTTTATTTTTTAGAGGAAATCCGATCTTTTCTGAATATTTGTTTGAGTTTCAAACAATTCACTTGTTTGTAGACAATTCAACACAAGAACAGCCACAAATGCACTCAAAATATGAGAGATTACTTTTTATGTATTTTTGAAATGGAGAAAGCTGTAGAAAAACGGGAATGTATTTTTTCTTCAAAATTTGAAACTTTCTTTTCCCCACTGACCTTCCCACGAGTAGCACACAAAATAAATGGAAACAAAAAAGAAAAATGATTATTATTTAAAAAATTACGTTGGGAGTGTGATAATCCTGATACGATGTGAACGAAGCACACAGGAATAGGAAAAATAATTAATTCAACCCTTTCCTATTATCTTTTCAAAATGATTTTTTTTATTGTTCTTCCGGTGACGGACACCACCTCACACAGAGAAAAATATTGCTAAACAGGAATCACTCTCTCACCCTCACTCAAATAATCAATAATAAATATAAAATTAATTTTCTCTCTTTTCAACTTTCTCTTTATTGCTTTCTCTCTCTCTCTCGTGGAAAACTTCCGCTATTATGCAATATTTGCCTGCAAGCTATATAAGGAAGTTGTTATGTGAATGAAACTTTTTTGTTTAAAAATGTAAACCAAACCACGAGACAGTTTTATTAATTTTTTTCTTCTCTTTCGAGATCTTTTCTCTACGTCTTGTGTGTACACCTTTTAAATGAAAAGCATTGGAGAAGGAGAGCAGCAGCGGAAACAAGACATATGCATCCCAGAGCTCTGCAAATTCAACACTGAGAAGATGGTGAAAAAAAGAAGGCGAGGAAAGGAGAGTCTCTCTCTCTGAAAACCAGAAGGAGAAGGAAAAGGGGAATAATATACAGCATGAAAGGCTTTAAGAGAATAATATTTTGTGGGTATATATTTTTGCCGTGTTTCTTGTGCTACTCGTGTCTTCTAAAGAGCTCTCGTCGTCGTTGTCGTGTGGGTTTATAGAGAAAATGAAGGAAGACGAGAGAGAAACGGGAAGTGGATTTTGGGATTCGTGATATATATTCGAGTTAACATTGCATTTCTTTCCATTCAAAAAGGAGAGCGGAGTAGACTAGAGTGGTATGGATTGCAATGCAAAAGCCTTTACTGGTATTCCACTACACACGAAAAATAAAATATTTGAGAGAGATACACTCCTCCAAATAGTGCAATAATATATCCACTTATTATTAGAACCAGAAAGGGTAGAGCCTCTCTATAAGAGCAGTCTGCATAAGAGAATTCAAACATTTGGCTTAATATTCGATATAATTTATTTACATGCCTAATGTGCATGGAACGATTAAGTATGCTCAGGTAACCCGAGATGCGTCTACTCACATAACCAAGTTCAATCATCATTGTGACTGTATGGTTTTCAACTGTGTGAATTTTTGAACAAGCATTAGCATATTCCATGGAAAAAACATTGTTAAAATATCGTAAACTTTTCCATTGCCTGATGCCACTATATAGAGACTTTCAAAATATTGCTACAGCCCTAATGGCAAAACCTCATCATCGCCATAGTCATCATCATGCATCCCATGTAGTCGTCATTACTCCTAAAGCAAAGCTCTTCCAAAAGCCATTATAGTACAGACACACAATACCAAGTTGTTTTACTACTCGCAAGTAGGTATAATCAAATAATATTATTATTATGCAGACTCACTCACACATTCACTCTCTCTCTCTCCCACTACCCATCACTTTTACATAACACGCTATTGTATTTCAACTCCAACCGAAACAAAAAAAACTCTGCTCCACTCCATTATACCAGAAAACCCTGTTGGAAACCAGGCATACCATGCGAGAGCGCATTCCATCTTATTTCCCGTAACGGACTAGGTCGCTCGAATGGAGGAACTATGTGGATCCCTCCACACGTTAAACCCGCTTTCCTCCATTCTTCCCCATTGTTATATATTCTCACTCCCATTCTGATTCTGACGACAGTTGTTGTTGTTTCTACTCCGTTCATGCTCTTTCTTCCGAGAAAAGTTTATTTGCTTTTTTTGCAGGTTTGGGTTTTTCGTCACGACGGAGGAATCACATTTTTCGGCAAAAGCAATGCGAACATACTTCCCCACATTTTTACTACTCACTCTACTTGTACTTGTAACACAAACACCTTTTTTACTGAAGTAGCATTGAAAAAGCTCATGTAGAGGAAATGAATAGAAAATTATATCTATGTATGCAGTTTACATGCTTGCTATTTCTTTCGCATAACTTTTTGCTTAGGGATTTTGCATTTTTTGCGTTGTTTCTTTTCCCCTTGACTCTCAGTCTTCGTCTGTTTCTCGCAAGCTATACTCTCAGTTATTAGTTTACCCCTTTCATTTCCCTTTCAGCACACTACTCGCCAATATTTTTATTGCAGAGCTTTCTTTAGGGAAAAGTAAACATCTCTCTTTTAATGTATGTATCATGCATGTAGATGCCGTATTTCCAGTGTTTTTAGCACCGGTGAAGTAACTCGAAAATTCTGGTGCTAATTTTCACTCCTATTGCCTATTAGTGTCTATCCACATGCTATAAATACTGGAGATTTTGGTGCGTGTGCAATAATATATGTCTGTGGGTACGTCAGTGGAAAACTTTCCATTCTCATCCCACACGACTACTACGGCGTAAAAAGGGATAGGTACGTAGAAGGTGAGGAAAGAGTGCAAAGTACAAACTGAGATTTCTCTTTGAAAAGCTATGAATGATGATGATGATATGAGGATGATCGTCTTCAATCTATAAAATAATATTGCTTTGGTCGGGCGGATGTGTCATGTGCCAATAGAATGAATATGATGGGCTATATCCCTTATCGTTTTTGTATCTCTGTGAGTAACACTCAATTAGAGGAAAAGACATTTATAAATACATAGGTAATTGGCTTGCAGTTATTTTTTACGAATGACAAATATGACTGGTCTCAATACTGCACTGGAATTTATGAAGGCTACGGTAAATTATTTATTTTCGTGAGGATGAAGTAAAGTGGGAAATTGCATACTAATCTCAGATGCAGGTATATCCTTAAAGGTCGAAGGGAAACCGATAATTGCATACAACCCAGATTTTTGCTGAGACTGCAGCAATGCTACTATCCCAGGCTGATTTCATTGCTATTTGGATAAGTAGAGTTTTATAATGCAGAAAAGAATGCACACTAGCTATTCTTTGCAACGCTAAGGTATAACCTTGCAGAGTAAATAGGCGACTTGACTTTTATCCTTCTCTGTGGTGGTATGGCAATATCTACTGAGATTTTTTTTACACAGGAAACACAAGAATTCTTAACGATACCTCCAAAAAATCTGAGCGCATTAATATTTCAAGGCGTATTTTTAGCTGTATAGTTTTTTAGAGGTTTGGTCTAAACTTTACCGAAAAAGTAGTTATTTGCTCATACATGTCATGAATGCACATGCAATGCAATAAGTAATTCTCTCTGGCCTTCGTAAATGGCAGCAGCAGGGCAGAGAGAAGAATATATTTTTTTAACGAATTATTTTCGGTTATATGTCCAAAGACAAAAAAATATCTTAAGGTCTCCTTCTCACGCGAGTAGAAACATGCCATATCATGCTACACACCACCATACACATGAATATTGCATTTACTTCAAGTCTAGAAGAGGAAACGACGTAAAAAGAGAATAGGATTTGCATTTGCATTCTTGCCTTCCAAGTTTAGAGGGTGACCTTCAGAATATAACGGTGAAAAGGAGGAGCTCAGTAGTTAATTCGATAAAATAAAGTGGAGGAAAAAGGACCCATCCCGAATAGATACACTTATTTCCATATTTTCTATCGTTTCACATTTTTTAACATAACCAAGCAAAAATATGCAAAAAAATAATACGTACTTTGCACACAAAGAGACTGGAGGGAAGACCATGAGTTGACACTGTTGACAGTTGACAAATTCAAATCATTCAAAAAAAAATTTGATTTCAGATCTTGACACACTTGCCACATTACACACCATAAAACTGAAACCACACCGCACACTTGTTAATGCATATATGTTTTATGTCAATAACAAAGCGTCAGTAGACGCTTGTATCTGCACTTTCCCTTCTCTCTACCAATTTTCTTTACTTTAGTTTTAAAAACTAAGTTATTATTTGTTTAAGACAACTGTCTTAAAAAACCAACGACAAACAAGGTTCTGCCAGAGAGTTTATTTTTCACAACAGCCAACGACAATGATACATCCCAACTGATGAGCTATCTCGAAGAGAAAAAGTTTACATTGTTGCAAATTATCATGCAATGCAAAATGAGAGACCAGAAAATACTAGAAATTACCTGTCTCCTGTTCTGGTAACTGATGACGAATGACTACGTTTTATAGTGAACTAACCACCTTTCCTATTCACACAATCTACAGAGGAATAGCCCACTAGTTTATTTTATAAACCATGATAATTATAGGTATTGAAATTATCACGCGATATAGTAGAATATACTGTTATATGAGATACATGCAAAGGCAATACATAAGTTTATAAGAGTAGTATGTTATTGATCAATTGATGATGTTGTCTGGGTCGGGGTGAAAAAAATTATTGAGAGATAAGTGGAAAATCCGGGTATGCAAAAAATTGCCTGCACATTATTGCATCTACACTGCAGTTCTGTTCTAAACGGCTTTCTTTATGATAGTACTATTTTCTGATGTTTTTATTGTAGATACTCTTATGCATATACCTCTATTCATACGAGCATAAGATGCTCATTATAAAAATCCAAGATATTCAAGGTAGCAAAAAATATTGCATGAGTTGATGAAATGATCGTATGATGATGAATATGACTGCGAAAAATTATGGTGGCGTCATTTGACTGTTGTCTGGTCCATGCTATGCAATGAATGCCGGTATCAGCAAAATAATATTGCAATTGTTTGAGAATGTGTGGTCGTTTTTTAACACAGCTATGCATGTGGAATGCGAAAAAGAATGAAACAGATGAATATCGCCGGAAGCGAAATCCTCCCTAGTAATTACTGCTTAGATGCTAGTATGCTAGAGCTCACTATTATCGGTACAATATTATTTAATACTTTTATGCATGCACAGGAATGAGATGTTTTCAAAAATAAATGTTTTGCATACAAGCTGCAATTTTTTTCTCGGTATTATACGAAATTACTTAAATGCGCGTTAGATTTATTTATTTTTTTAATCATTGTAATTTTGAAATCTTTTTTAAATTTATCGTGTAAAAGATTTTTAAAGAGTAAAATATTTTAAAGCCGAAACAGCTATGTCATATCAAATATCGATTTCTACTTCAGTTAAGTCATTTGGCAGATTTGAAATTTAGTAGTATTTATTCAAACTTTACGTTCAACGTTTCCAATGCCACTTTTCCTCGTCCATGAATCTTTTTGGGGGTGTAATAACACGTCCAGAAGCTGTCACATAGAACCCATCTTCGCGTATTCTGCCTATTCTGGGCTCTTGTGCTACCTTCCTCGATAATTTGGGATTGTCCTCTGTTCTTGGCAAACTTAACGGTTGCGGAGTCTCAGGTACTTGAGGTTGATCAGGAGATATATTTAATTGATGTGGAGGTGTAGATGCACTGGCTTGTGGTGGATGACGCAGTGGTGTTGGAGAGAGTAGTACAAAGGATAGCTCCGATCTCGTGAGATTTTCCGGTGTTTGCATAGACGCCTTCACATTATGATCCAGCCCAGGTTCCTCCTTAATCCTACAATTAGTAAAATATTAAAAATCACCAAGACTGCCTTCCTTGATCCCCCCTCGACCCACGCAACACTAATTTAGACATACTCACAAAATGCATACAAATCAAGATACCATCCTTACCTTCTTGGAGGAGTGATGCAGACATTTATGTCGAGCCTTTGTAATCGTTGAGCAAGTTCCTCAATCGGCCATTTCACGTCCTTCTCCTTCTTCTCCTCCTCATCCCCCCTGGACCGAGGAATCGGCGACAAGCAGCCGAACTGGGCGTTCAGATCAAAAAGAACTACTCCAGACGGTCGAGATTTGACTACAAACGCGGTGTTACACATCTCATCCTGGTCAATCCCCCTCGCCACAAAGTATGTCTCATTCGCTGGGTGTGGGTCTAATAATGAATGTGGGGAATTGATACGGCTACGTGTGGCAGACATCTCTAAACGCCCTCACAATTTCCGACTTAACTAAATTTGTTAAATCAAATGACTAGAATTTTATTTCAACTTTTTAAAGATTGCGAAAATATTGTTTTCTGAAGATTCTTCCACACGCACCAACTTCTCAATGAAGAATGACAGCTGAAGGAATTTTTCGGTAGGAGTAAAAAAGGACGCTAAAAATAGGTTGGTACTTAATTTGCAAGTAATTTGCATAATGAACATGAAATGACAATGAGACAAAATAGGCACGCCAAACCTGTGAAGAAGAATGCAACAAAGCCAAAGCCAACTTGGTATATAAGGTAGTCATTTGCAACTATACACTTCAGAGTCTCACAGTGCCCACAGTTGTATTCTGGGAGGTGGGATATGTAGCAATTTGAGTTCTGTTGGTAATCAGCAGAAAGAAAATGAGATGATCTCTCACTGCCCAACAATAATAATAAATCGAAATTAAGGGTACAGGATTTGATCACGGTGTGCTTATCAGGTGGGATTGATAAGGACCAAGAGTGTTAAGGTAACTAGTGCTGAGGTTATCACTAAAATTGATATTCCACCTGGCTGTACATGAAGGAGGGTCGAAAAAGTTGACTTGGTTTTAGTCATTGGTGAGATTAAAATGCGAGAGTAAAGGTAAGTTAAATCAATTGTTATAAAGTTTTAGAAATAAGTAAAGTCATATGTATTTATTCGTTAATTAGTTTAATTATGGGTCATTTATTTGGTAACTGTTTTTGCATTGCAGGTGAAAAGTCAATACGTGAGATTCTCCTAAAAGCCAAAAAGTGTCACTGGAGTTCGAGAGGCTGTTACTGATTTATGGGAATCGTCACTAGTGACCAACGCCTTTTATCAGTTTGTGTGTCGTCGAAACTAATGACTAGAAGTCAAAAAAAGAGTTTAATTGTAACGCGAAGCGCATCTTTAACGGTTGCTAATCAGTGTCAATTTAGTTGTTACAAGAAGAGTTTAATTTCCAATCTTGTTACAGGGATAAAAGGTAAACTATGGTACAACAGAGAAAACAATAGTAGTTAAGTCGATAATTGCTCAGCAGTCTAATATCTTGATTTGTTAATTGTTTGAAATAATTAAGTAAAGTAGATAAGATTTAGAAGTGAGTAGTCCATATGAACCTAATTTTGAGAGAAGGGATTATAATTGTAACTGTGTTAGATAAAAGGTTAGTGTCTCTAAAGAGGAGGAGTAGGTCATCATGGCTGTTCTTCACCGTGCCTTAATCACTTGGTTTCTTTGTTTAGTGTTCTTAATCCTACTTGTAATTAGGCTAGACCAGCGTACAACTTGGAGTTGGTTCATTGTCTTCATCCCCATGTGGATATTTGACGTGGCTGTTCTGACGTATGCCTGGTTCTCTATATTTAGCAGGTGTAAAAGTGATCCCTCCGAATTTTGCTCGGCGTTTATTGCAAGAAAAGTGCAAATTGTTGTGGTTGTCATGCTAAAACTTGCACTTCAGGTGCTCCTCTGTCTCAAGCTGGAGTTCCCCTTGTGGAACCTCCCCCTCTGTTATGTACTCATCCCATTTTGGATACTTTCCACTTTCGTTATTGCGAAACTGACGCAGACGCTAATTGAAACGGCGACGTCGAAGCCGCTAGCAATTCATAAATGGTGTACGTCGTTTAGGTAGAATTTGTATAGTTTAGATTAGGCGATTAATCAAATGGTACAATTAAGAATAGTTAAGGAACACTCTCGAACTCGATAGTATTTAATGTATGCATAGTTTATTGTAAGTCGATCGATAGCATTTTGTTTTTGCTTAAGTTAATTAACTTATTCACACACCTGTTGTGTCCTCATGATTAATTATGTGTCAACCATTTTTAAATGATTTTTACACACGCACATAAGAATCTTCTCTCTTGAAGAAAGTACAATGGTTAGGAGAACTATATGTATAGAGTTGGTGGAGTTTGCTTTAAAAAACTTAATTGTAATAATATGAGGGATCATGATGGACATTTAGATGTCATCAAATCCAACATAATCTCATCATCTTCCAAGGTCCTAAAATGAGTCCGTTTTCATAAGTTGTGTCAATCGTTAAACTCTGTAATAGTTCATATCTTCCTCAATCTTTTAGTAGGAAGTTAAAAAATAAATGAGTCGTGTGATGACTGATGCAAAATTTTAACTGTTCAAGGCAAAAAGTCAAGTTGGAGCATAAAACATATACTGATCTTGCACGCTCATGGCCTACTTTTCATGGGATCATACATAATTATTTATTAATTATGTTAAAATTGTGAGCATAATTAGTTTCATTTCATTCCTCCTCTGCTCCCAAACTTTTTTCCAAATGTTCCTCATTGGGAATCGCATTTATCATTCATATCAGCAGTCATCTTTCCACCTGGAGGCATGCGCTTCAGAACGCAATCTAAATCTCGAACGATTCACCTCAATCGAGAACGAAAAGCAGCCGCATAGTTGAGATCTGCATCAAACGCGCCATCAATTCTTCTCATTCTGCTAAAATCCCTCTGCTCGTGGATTCGAAGGGGTCATCTATAAATTATGTAATTAAATCATCATCATCCCATTTATCTTTAGTTAGTTTTGATTATCCACAGATCATGTTAGATGATTTTTGAAAGAGTTCATGATGGTTGGAAGGAGGGATAAACTAGTTTAGTTTAAATGGAGGGATGACTCCATACCAAACTAATGATCCACACGGACACTACTCCATGCAATGAAGTAGTAGGGTGCTAGGTGCTATAATGTTTTTAGGTGGGTTGGTGGTGGTGGAGCTACAGATGAAGATGAGATGATAAAAAAGTCAAGTCAGGATGAGACCAGTAAAAAACACAGCTTGTGTGATAGTATGCGAGCATGCTGATTGAAAAAGGCCGAACGAAGAGAATTGAGTGCACAACTGTGTTTGGGTTCGTCTAACGAATAATCATTAGCACGCAAGGCGGCTATTGAAAAGGTTCGTGTGGTCACGTGCGTGCCTGGCTAATGTTTTTTCTGTTGTGAGAGTTCTCCTAAGCTGCTTAGAAAGCTGAAACTCAGTACTTAGGGGTAATTTGACCCGGGCATTAAGAATTTGATA
>JAQIXX010000607.1:0-53162 GCA_034700605.1 Willowsia nigromaculata | reverse complement strand
AAATTGTCATTCTCGATCCGCAAGAATGCCAAAGTGAGAATAACTTGATAAAAAAAATCCATTTCTGAAACTCTTTAATAATATAGCAACGCAATATTACTGCTTTGCTCTGATGTGTAGAAACAGCGTTCGTGGTGGTGG
The DNA here is from genome assembly GCA_034700605.1 of Willowsia nigromaculata. Classification (NCBI taxonomy): domain Eukaryota; kingdom Metazoa; phylum Arthropoda; class Collembola; order Entomobryomorpha; family Entomobryidae; genus Willowsia; species Willowsia nigromaculata. Next base: position 53,021 of record JAQIXX010000607.1, on the reverse strand, counting down.
TGGTGGTAGATTCTCTGTAGCATGCTCAACGCTGAGAAATAATGGACGTTATGTTGTAACGATAACTTTGCTTCCAACAGCATTTTATCCCCCTTCAGTTAGCTTTCTTGCGTTGCTTGTTTCATGCTTCTCGCGTGGAATTGTCTCCTTCTTCCCCAAGAAGACCAACCAAACCAACAGACATGGCCAGCAACTTTGGACGACAACAGCAGTGTACATTTACATTCTTATTATGCTCGCTTACGTACATGCATTCACCCACCAACGAACTTTTCTAGTCGTCGTTGGTTGCCGACGGAATGGTGGAGTGGTGTTTCGTGGTGGCATATTGATGATGCTACATGGTGGAGATAAGGTACATGATTCTCTACTTTTACAAGCTACAACTCCACCGAGGAGCTAAAAACTGACGCACATGAAAAGAAAAGGAAGATTCGAGGAAAGAGGGCAAAAATGGAACACAAACAACATTTTTATAGGGATGTATTCTGGTGCACATTTTAGACGGAGGCTATGTAGCTTTTGAAGGAATAAAATGTATTTCATGGAAATGGGCAGATGGGAAATGTTCTTTTCCCATTGTGCGTTTACCTTTTAATTCATATTATTCTTTTATTCTCAGGTCTTGAAATTTATTATTTTGGAATATAATTGTTGTGAGCTTTATCATTATTGTAGTTGGTTCAAGACGATGAAAGTGGAAAACATATTTATGTGGGTGGTGGTGGATGAAAGGGACGGTAACATTTCTGGTATGCATGGAAAAGAGTCATATTAAAGTTGGGGCATTCCACCATTTCCACCACCACCTCCTCCTCCTTTACAAAATCATTTCAGTGCAGTTGTCTTTGAAGAAAATAAGCAAATGACGAGGCGAACTCTTTGCCACCACCACACACACACACCACCGCTGTGCACACGTTTCCATTAGCCTTGCTAGCGTTCTCTGTGGGTCTATGCTTCTCCGTTACTGCCCTCCACACTCTCAAATGTTACGCTGAAACATCTATCTTCTCCGCTAGAATATTACATTTTTGCCTGTTTCTTTCTTTTCCTTTACTTGCAACCAACACAAACCAATTTCATCATAACGTATGCCTATCCTCCTTCTGGGAAGGGAAATGTGGAGGAATTTTACTATTACCTCCTTTCACAATGCTATACTCATGCCCTTGCCAACATTCATCCACCAGCCTAGTATTCTCCTCGTTATAATATTATCTAGCTATCTGCTCGACGCTTGTGTTGTTGATGTCTCAAATAAATACGATGGCGAACAGAACACAGATGCCACTAAGGGGAAGAATATTTCGCTGATTCCATTTACGAAAAGTCTCTTCCTGCTTTGCAAAGTTTTTTTCCTCCTTTTTGCTTGGCATCGCATGTCGCGTGTAATGCAGGGAGAGATGCAGTATGCAGTGTATGAGCATTGCCCGTCTTTGGAATGTTTGTATTGACGCCGACGAAGGAAAGAAAATGGCAAGCGGGTGAAGTGAGAGTGAGGATGAGCTGAAACATTACAATATTATTGTTATTATGCAGCATGCGGGAAAGAGAACGCATTATGGAAACTTTTTCAAAAGACTAAAACAGCAAAAAGCAAAAAACAAGGGGAAGGAGGAGTTCCATTTGCTTAAAACATTTTTCTCCCTCTCCCAACTACTATGAATTTTCCTTTTATCAATGAACATTTTGGATGACATGGGACATATTTTCAATTTCAACTCTTCGAAGCAATCTGATCCCATTGTGTAGACGAGCCATAATGATAGGGGACATACAGGGGGAGCACAATACTGAAAAGGGAAGCGAGCATCTTGTTTCCATTCTTTCAACATAGGTTGGAAATGTCTTGTTTGGATGGAAGTATGAAAACCGGAACCACCACACTATTTATTTAGTATATGTAATGCAAATATGTAGAGGAACGTACGTTTTGATGACAACGTGACTACATGTATCATTGCTGCAGCTTGTCATAATATTCTACTTTCATCATTTTGATTCCTTTTGGTTCTATGTCTCAATAACTACGTGTGAAGTTATCATACCTTATGACATGACCAATGTGTGTTGCAGAAGCTCATAAAAATGTCAGAGACATGTCACGGTGTGTTATGTTGTTTATGACTATTGTGACCCATAGACATGCAACATCAAAAGTATTTGAAATTATATGAGGATTATACACTTCTCCCCTGTAAATTCACAGTATACTATTAAGTAGCGACAGTTATTTTAGAAATGTCACATATATGTCTGTTTGTCCGTGTTCCCCATAACTCGAACAGGCCTTGTAAGTTTTTCACTAAACACACGAATACACTAGGAATATTGCATAATATAATGCATACCCCTTACTTTGCACGCCCAAGAATAACCGAAATTTCTTCTTCATTGCCAAACACGAGTTACAACTCACAGGGGTGAACGGATTTTAGATGTGTATTACCCCCCAAAAAGGATGACCAATGTGTGACCCCAATGTGTGTTGCAGCCTGATGTCTGTTTCTAATATCGTTGGCTACTTTCATATACCTTTGCTTGAGAAGCTTATTGTTACCACTTGGTGATGCGGAGAATTAAGCCTTTTTTCCGTACGCACGATCCATACTCGTCAGATCATAAGTTGACCACAGTGGATTTCATAGACATATGGTACGAATGTGTTGAGCTTATTATCTTTTAAATGCGGAGAAAACAATAAATAAGTGAAAGTTGTTGTTGGCCACCTACATTACCGTAATTACAGGAAGAAAAAAAACGTGTAATTCAAAAATACTGCTTGAGAGATCGTGAGTTTTTGCGTGGTGAGAATGAGAACCATAATATATTTATGATGACCAATATTGATATAAAGTTTGGTCTGGTCATATACAATATCTCAGTTTGAAAATGGACTTCAAATTATTTCTCCCGTAGCAGAAATATATTGCTATTCGATATGCTAGCAGTTGTTTTTTACTTTTCACTCGTACACGCGTTCCAAGACGTCAATTTTAAATTAGAAGCTGACAATCATGCCTGTTGACAGAGAGTATAAAACATCCACGACCCATGGTGAACCTCCACAATATCTTCCAATTCGAGTAACAAGATTGGCAACGGCACATAGAGAAAACGTTATACAATAGCTTTGGTTCATATATGTATATCAAAAATTTAAATAGGTATACCCACAGAAGATTTGACAGATAAAAGGGAACAATATCAAAAGGGAAGGAGGTGCGTGAAACTTTCCAAATTGTTACTCAATTAATGAAAGTAGCTAAAAAGGCTATAAAAAGTTCGCAGAGGAATCCGGCACATTTATAGAACCTATTCAAGAGCCTCTTTAAAAATTCATACAATTATTCCTTTATGCTTTATTATGATAGCATGCTCACTTAATAGTTAATAGATTATACGTAACAAGAGCTGCTCAAGTACGTTCGTGAAGCATAGCAGCGAACCGCGTAGTATGCCACGAGGACGAGGATGATGCTTTTATTACATGTCTTTGCTGCTGTTCTCGTGTTCCAAAAGGTTCGGTGAGGAATACACAAGAATGCAAATCCATTTTGTGCTACTACAAGCTCATTCATGACATGGCAAAGATCCTTTGGAGAGGCTCACAACAGAAAATGTGGTTTATATGGATAATTCTGACAAGCGGGCATTTTCCCTACAGCATGCACACATTTACAGCTTTCATTTCAACATGCATAATACGTAACGCACATATCAGAGCAAAGAGAAGGAGCAGTGAGCAGTTGTCGGTGCATGGAAGAATGGGAAAAGCAAATAAAACACGGTATTTTGGGATCGGGAGAATGAAAAGAGAGCAGCAAGCAAGGTACAATATCCGGGCAAGAGACTTTTAAAGAAACAATCCCCACACATAATTTGCGGGATGATGATGCCTGGCATGGACACTACCGGTGTTATGTACCAACAGTCATTCTTATTCTTTCTCCCAGTCCATTTGTTTACACAGGATGAAACCGAAAATACATGGCCCAGTCTGGTAGTTTCACAGTAGTTTTGTTTAGAGACAGAGAGAGAGTGAAAAAAATTCCAAGTTGTTGCAAGAGTGGAAATACAACACAGTCAAGTTCCACAGGAGAAAAAGTTGCATGAGGAAAAAACATGTTTCACCAACCAATATATTGCCACTAGAGAGACAGAGAGAAAGAGCTAAAGGTTGTTTGTTGGTTTACTTTTACACGCACAACCTTATTACCACGAACGATGAGATCCAATATGTGATACCAGTTGCAATAACATTACATATTACATCTTTTGCTTTCTGCCCACCGCCGTTCTTGTTCCTGTCCTAATCCATGTTGCATTCTTGTACTTGAATTTGTATACGTGCGTGTGCAATTCTAAAAAAGAAAGAAATATGAAAGGAAGCTGTTATGCCACGAGTCGGTTTCCATCAAGTACAAGATTCCACTTTCTTTTCGACAAAATAGGTAAAACGAGCGAACAGCTTTCTGGAATGAAAATGGATGGATGAAAACTTCATTCAAGTTCAACAGTTTAAAATGGTAAGGCAAGGTTCATGAATTCACAAGTCAGAACCGGATTCCAAATTCGTTTCAAGTTGGTTGGACAAACTTGCTCATTGCGACTTTCACGAAGGAAATCGGGAAGTTGTATTATTAAATGACAAACTTTTGACGTTTTGAACCTGTCATGAGGTAAGAAGAGGAAGTAAGTGGAAGTTGTACACGTCCATGACCTTACACCTAGTCTACTGAAAACTCCAAATTACAAGCTTTTGGCAGCTAGGTAAATGCACATAAGCTTGTGCTAAGTTTATGACTGCGTGGCATAACCTGAAAATTCTCAGAATATGCCAATTCTGCTTTCGTGTGAGTTTTTTTTCTTTGGTATAAATTATTCGCAATAGAAGGAATAAATATATTGACACACGTAGGAAGTAAATACGTATATATGTACTTGACCTATTTTGCTCTCTTATGCAAACAAAATTCTTAATGTTTGGTTGACAGGCAGAGACGGTATATACAGCGTCACAGGCTGTGATATAAATAATATATCCTTATATCTATGTGATTGACACCGCATGTTTCCGGTTGCTGTTATGATTTTAATAAGATTTTCTTACAGTTTATTGTAAATCGAAAGATTTGAAATAATTGTAGGATGCAAATATAACAACATTATGACTACTTTAATTCGACGGATGATGAAAATCTTAATGCTTTCATATGGAAGGTATGAGGGAAATGTTTTTTGCATAACGTTATCAATTGTAGCCACTTCCCCAAAAGTATCACCTTATGAAGGCTTGTAAAACTCAACGTTAGTCGTTTCATCGTTTCTACTATTCCTCATATATCTGCTCAGCATTCGATTAAATTTCTACTTTCACTCAGGTTTCCTACGACATCCTGAGATAAATTTGGTTTTTCCATGTTTACCTTTCGTTTATCAATGATATGATGACAGTTGTTGGTAAGAGAAGGAAAGCTCTGATATAGCTCGCTCCTCTTGCGGATCATTTCTTCTCAGTTCATGATTTATCGGATAGCCTTTACAGGCTCTATTGATGACATTAGTTGAAACCCCTTGTGAAATCGGGTCGATAATATTGCTTGCAACACAACTACAGCGTAGGCTTCTTACCACCCACCAGCTAGTGAAATGCAGTGTACAGAGAAAAGGAACTCCAGCGTGGTCGAAAACTTTTCGACGAGAGAAAGCTGCACGGTTTTATTCTCCAACTACCCGGATTTCTCGTGAAAACTCGCGTTAAGGCTAAATACAGTTTTCTCTACTCGTAGATATTATTGACGAAGCGGGGGTTGGGGCGGGATCAACGTCATGATATCACGACGGGGTGAACGACCAAGCATCCAAAAATAAGGGAAAAGTGGATTAGTGTAGCCCACTGGACTACGTTTCAGATTTCTTTATATACGGGTACACGGGGTGCTTTTTGTGAGTACGTACAAAAGTGTTTGTATCGAACCGGATGGATGAAACATGCATGACGATAAAAGGGTTGAGTTCTTTTCATGAAATCCATTTCCATACGAATGCATAGTAATGCGTCAGCCACTCTGGCTCTGTCATGTAATAAACATTAAACTTTTCATTGAAATGGTTTCATGTCACTTTTTGGAGTGCCGATATTGCGGTAACAATTTTCTTTGTAAACAACAAACAACGTAGGATTTTAGGATCTGATAAAATCAGAGAAACATTTCAATTTGAGCATCCATCTGCTATCAGCAATCTATCATGATAACGTTTTACTAGAAGGAGCAAGTATTTACATAACACCAAGGCATCGACTCTAAAATTGATATCGCACATTCTATGACTGCATGCGAAATATTTCGATATGGGATGTCAATGAATGGTTATATAATTGAAACCAAAATTGTCATTTTACAAGGTTTGACCGAAAGCAATGACCATGATGTGGCGAGGTGAAACATCATAACAGTTTTAGCAACAGAATATGACGTTAAAAGAAAGTACTGTAATTGAAAAAATATAGACTCTTTTAATTTAAAAATTGCATAATTGATGCATACAGCCATGACCATATTATCATGAGAAAATATAACTACAATTTTTCCGGCAAAGAAAAAACTATACACGTTTTGCGACGAAATGGTAAACTAAAAGTATAATAATAAACACTTGTGTGGTGGTGGTTGGTTGGAGTATGAAAAGTGACTAGAAAGGTGACTGGTGTAATGTACCAGTACTTAGAATGTACATAACTGGTTGGGGTATCAAGTTCGAGGGAAAGTTTCACTTTCACCTTTACTACACAGATGTTTCGAGTGATTACAAACTAAAGCGATTGGTTACAAATCTCCATTGAGTATAATTTACTCCTCTCATCTTCCGATTCTGTCCAGAAACTCTTTATTGGATTGCACTTGGCGTTGTTTTGCGTGGCGTAATCTCTTCCTCTGTATTTCAAGTAACATATTTTGCCTTAGTATATCCAACGGGCTGAAAATGGATAAAGATAAGGTGTCTGACGAGCTGCTCGGATTCACAATCTGTATAAAAAATAATAAGCATTTGTAGAAACATATAACTTTAAGTGCTTATTTATTATGATTCTGCGTTGTATGTAATTCAAAAACCACTTACAAAAGTTTTTGGAGAGCCCGAGTTGCCAGACGAGTAGGAAGATGTACGAAAATGTCGCGAATTGTCACGCACAGATCTCGGCATTGCAGCAGTCGGGCGAGCGTCCACATCCAGAGCAAGTAGCAAAATGCATATAGTTATAGTTAGCCATATTTGTGCCCAACTACATCGCAGCAGAGAAAACTTGTGACTTCTGCTGAGGTTGTTGATACCAAATGTGTCATTGAACATTATCTTTAGGGACGCTTTCCAATCGCTGTCCAGTTTCATACAGAATGGATGTTTCATACAGCATGTGGTTTTGCGGATGATTTGGAAGGTTTCCTAAAATGAGAAAATTAAACACACGATTATCATTTCTGCACCACACGTGAATAATTTTTACGGAATTGTCTGCCAATCTTATCTGTGATATGATCAAGAACAGAAGAGTTAATTGTAACACTCAAAACACAAATGCGCACAACATGAATACAAAACACAACAGTAACAGTTTGATTCCACTGCAACTGGGGCAAGCTGGGTTCAATTTAAAATTTCTTGTTGACTGTCGCAGACAAACACAAAAAGCAACTAATATTCGATTATTAAAATTTACATCAAATTAACTTTTTCCTTACCGATTGTAACTGCATCTTGTAAGCTTAAAGCAGAAAGTAATGAATGTTTCAATGTTCTTGATTATATAGGACAATCAATAAAAAGCATTTTCTCAGTTAATCGTCGCTTTGCTCGTCTGCTTGCAAATGACTGAGCAGAAAGGACAGGATCACGATTCTTTTCCTTTTCTATTGGTACGTGACACGGTTGTTTTACGTTAAACTGATGTGATTGATGTTACAGGATGAAAGGAAGCACTATCAAAATATAGTACACACACACACGGCTAATGAGACAATTGGATAATACAAGTATACCTATCTTCATGAAAAACAAGCCAGTTGTAATGAAATGAATGAGACGACAAAGTTCACTCCTCTGTTTAAGTGGCTGATAAAACCATACAGTGGATGTCAAGTTCAAAAGAATGTGAGTATTTATAAGTTTTGCATACAAAATTATGTTTTCATGAAAATCATAAAAATGTACTTTTATGCTTCACAGGATAAAGACTATAGACTTTGTTCTTTAAAAACCATAAGGCTGTGTTAAATTATTGTATTTAGTCGATTGCCGTCGTCAGCAAACTAGTCAGCAGAAGCCAATACAGCAGTCAATCACCAATAATGCTTACTTTTAAGGGAATACTCACATTATATGTCGTGTGAAGTAGCGTACAATGATTCATAATTTACTTCATGCACTTAGACCAATTATGTATTAGCATTAGCAGATTTGTACAAAGTACAACGAGCCTGACTATTGGATACACTTTCACATAACAGGTCTACATAATGTGTAGTACATAAATTACCTATTTCAACAGTATGAATGGGAAGGAAAAGAAACTTTGATCTGATCCCGCTTAAGGTTTTGCATGATTTTGTTCCATGCAACTTTGTCAATGATTTGCGTACAATTAACCACATGGATCATTTACGATTAGTGTAATCAGCTTTCACTTTATGTCAACTGGCGCTTGGAAGTTCACGATTATACATTCGTAAGAATCAAAGATTGTGAATAAATGACATCGACCTACAGAAGGAGGAGAGGCCTGGCAAAGATTTGTGGAGTGGGCAATAGTGTAACAAAAATCATTAATTTCGCCAAACAAGTAATCACGACGCTATGTACCAGATAACATCCTGTAAACCTAATAATAATATTTAGCTCTATAAGCAAAATTGACTCATTTGAGTCATTTGACACCATTCATGTTATGGACATGAGGTGAATACATAACAAGTTTATCATTTAGGCATGAGCAGGCTTTAAAAGCGTGACTGTCGGAGCATATCAAGTTTCTGGTCAATGTGTGCTCGTAACAGCTATAAATGGCTAGGTATTTAACTACGTGGAGGTGATTCCTATGTGTTAGATGACATGTATCTATCTATTATCTATCACCAAACAGCTTGTTCTGAGCATTCATATAGGACGGTGTCTTCGAAATTACAATCGGAGAAATCATAAATACAACGATGAGAAATGGCTCGGGACCGTACAGTGGTCAATGTCAAAGGGTGCGTCTTATGCTTGTACCGAAAAGCAACCCATACCATTTTATCATTTTAGTTGCGGTTGAAAAAACATTTACTTAAATGGAAGATTTTGCGAAGTTACCAATAGTAAATGGCACATAACGCAGCAGCAAGCTTGCAAAAATATGTTTTTTAAAACTTAATGTGAGCTTATCGCTACATTAATCAATTTTTGGCTCCTAGCTTCTGCCTGTCTGCAAGAATCTGAAGTGAAAATTCATTGAACTAATCATCTGACCTGTTCCATACAGAGTTTTACAAAGAATCAAATACTTTTGTATTTAGCTTCAAAAATAAATGTGTGCACTTCAAAATTTGAAATACTAAACTTCATGTTTCTTGTCTGGTTTGGTTCATTTCGATTTGATCCCTTTGGGATGTGATCTATCTGGAGAACATATCATTGAAGAAAACAGTCTTTGAATATGAATAGGTACATATTTATATTTTTGTGAGTGGAAAGATGAAATCGTGCAAATGTCACGTTTACCAAGATTATTGCTAGCAATTCGTGTGAAATCTCACGTAGACTTGGGCACTTATTGGTTTCATATTCTAATTTGCTATTGATTACCATTTTTTACTTCCAACTTAACTTTGGGGAGACTTGTACTGCACAATGGCTCCTCTGTTAAAAAAAATAGGTTTGCTTAATTTTAGCTGTTGTACCTACACGAGGTCAATGATATGGGTCAACTAAATTGAGAGAAAGAAGGACAATCTTTAAACTTTTGAAAAGTGATGCAAGACACTTTTAAGAAACAATGGCCATTTTGATGTTCAATGCAAATGTTTGTGCTTCGGCTTTTAGGCATAGACTATAGATTGGAATGGTGTCTGGTTGATGAAGGATCTTCGTGATTCATCATAATAATAATCATCATAGATGGATTGATAATATGCAGCCAATGCAGCATTGGACAATGCCAAAACAAGACTCCAGGTCCAAATCAAGATCCCAACTTGTTAAAATACGAGTTAAGTACTTGCAGAGGGATCAGTAAACTAATTACTAATTACCCAGTAGAAAAATAACATTTCCTACTTTATAACAAGACAGAAAGTTAGACAATACTAAACATATTATTTTCTGCGCAACTAGTTACAAAATATCAAATCAAACAAACAAAAGCAAGCTTTTAATAATACTACAATTGTGCTATGAATCTAAAATGACAATATGCTCTGCATATTATGCGGTAAAATTGATTCATTATGACTTGTGACTACTAGGCGTGATCATGATATTGCATTGATGGCATTCACAAATCTGCAAAAGGCCAGCACATTCTACGTAATATCGTGGAGTCTTAAATCAAACATCTCCGGTGAATCCCATCTATTGTCATGCGTTCAAAATATTTTGCTAGCTTTGCTTGCCAGCTTATTTTCTGAACAAAAAATCCGCTCAACGCAAGCTTGTTTCGTGTCTTCGTATCAGCTACAAACAGCTCGCGCGAACATTTTTCCACGCAAATAAAAATTCAATTCCTCTAAAACTGATAACAACAAATCTGACAAACAAACAATCTGCTGCTGTTGTCCTTTCCATTCCCAATTCCCACTCCAATCCAACTGCTTTTCTCTGACTCTACACAATTTCGACCCGACAAAATTCATTTTCGGTGCAACGCAACCGCCAAGCTTGTTTACAGGCAGACTAGTAAATTGTGTGCAAATTAGTAAAAACAATTATTTTAACTTGCTGACATCTTCACTGTATCATCAAAGGTTGCGTAATACTGGATAAACTTCGTTCTTCATCATGAAGCTTAGTGTTGCAAGGGTAAGATTAAAACAGATAAAAACTGCTCAATTTGTAATTAGTAGAAAAAATAGATTTGATTCTCGGCATCGAGAGATGAATATTATGAATTTTATGCAATATCCCGCCAATTACACCAGATCTTCGTTTGATATTTTAGCTTGGAGCCCATTTCGGTGAGCTGGCGAAGCTCAGAGGAATAATTTCCTGCCAGCTATCACCATTTGAGCAGAAGGCTTTCGCGGGGACCTTCAAAAAAGGATTTCCGAATACGATCCGCCGCTTTAGTGAAAACTTCTGGAGAGTTGTTCCATCCTTTGTGGTCTCCTACTACATATTCGACATCATTGAAAAAGAAGCCGAGCAGATGAAACGAAAGAACCCAGCGGATTACGATTGTGACGAGTAATGTTAATCATCAGGCACCATTTTTGCTATTCATTTGTGGGATTTCATTTCAACAATTTAAATTCTTACAAAGTAAAACGGTGATGGAGGTATTCAACTGTCAACTGTCCATTCAAAACTAACTAATAAATTGTTTCATCAAAAATTTAAAATGATTTTGCTAATTTTGATAAAGTTGTGTTTCTTGGGCTGTTTTATTTATTATTTGCGATTTTTAACTTTAAATTTTGAGTGAACTCATTCCACCTCTTTGCATCCAGCAAAGGTCACAATCTTTTGTACGTATTTTGATTCCAAAATGGCATTGGTAATTGGCATTTGGCAACCTCGCGTTCTGTTTTCTTTCTCGCTCTCATCGCATCATACAATTCATCATAGATCTACTCTTTTCCTTTTGCTCTTAGCTCTTGCTTTGCGCTTGAAAAGTAGCAACAAAGAACATCTGGCCTTCAGCTGACTGTCAACCGAACCGGGATAAGTGTACAATACTTTCTAGTCAAAGTCAAAACATTTGAGTGTGATAGTAGGATGTGTGGGGATTCGGGATGATGAGCTCCATTAGAGTTAAATTAAATTAAAGCACAATGCACGTATATTATGCACTGTAGGTTTTACTTAAAGGGGCATCTCCGATAATTCAAAATCTCCGACATGAATATGTTAGGGGTTGGTTTCGGCATTTTAAATGTCGCTATGTTGGTATTTGGGTCGTTGATCAATTATGGTAATTCCCTTCCAACATGTGTAGTGCTACTGTTTCGATATGGTCGAGCAAATATTTCGAACACAAAACCATCATTCGTTAGAAGTATCGAGGTTCCGAAAAGGTGAGTGCTTTTGTTATGTCGCAAACTGTACATAGGTACATATCTTTCAAAACACCCTACTTCCTAACCGTTGTAGTTGTAGTGCATGGATGGTGACTGCAAATTAATGTTTTGCAAATATTTTCAATTCAAATCGGTTTTCCAGCATTTGGGCATGTCTATTTATTTCAGGTGGTTTGCACATTTCTACCTCTTTGCCGTTTTAATGCAACTATCTGTTTGTGTCGCTGTGGTGGGAAACTATTATTATGGTGCGCAATTTGTTTGGCTCACAAATGTATTGAGGTTCATTGGAGAATCATCCATAACTGGTAACCAAACAAACATGAATAATGACATTTCCTTCAGACATCAGAGAACTACCCTTTTTTAGAAATGGGACGCAAGCCATAATTCGTCTATAGGTCTAATGTTTTAATGTTGCTCTTATTTTTACAGTCAATCCTACCACCACAGTTGTCGCCACTTTCCTTTTCCTTTTCCATCTTTGCAGAAGATTATATGAGTCTCTGAGGGTCAGCGTTTATTCAAATACGAAGATGAATGTGTTTCATTATGTACTTGGTTACATTCATTATGCTGGTGCTATTCTATGCATAGTTGCACATAGTCAAAGCATTGCACCGGACACTGCTCCAGGTAAAAAGCGTTCTTTGTTGTATTAGGAACTATACATCAATTTTTATATTAAGCTCTTACTTACAAGTGCCATATTTTATTAATCTTGTTTTCGGGTTGTTTTGCAAAAAGGCAAATTTGGCAAACCTTCATTTGGATTTACGGAAACAGCCGCAATATTTTCATTTTTAATCGGGAACATTTTGCAGCATCGGTCTCATGTTGGACTTGCAAATTTGCGGAAAGGAAATGGTTAGTTGGGAGAGAGAAAGCTTAAAAATTCTGCATGCTTGTACACAACACAAGTTCTCTATTTAATGTTACTTGTGTTTATTGATTTATTGTAATGTACAGATAAGAAAGAAGCCATGGGCCATAAGATCCCACGTGGAGACCTGTTTGAATATATTTCGTGTCCAAATTACTTTGGAGAAATCATAATCTACTGTGCTATGGCTTGTCTTTTTGGACTCGAAAATTCTTCATGGAATTCATGCGCTCTTTGGGTTATCTGCAATCAGGTTAGAAAATTACAAACATACAAGATGCAGACCAAATGATGAACTTGAAATGCTAAAATCTAGAATTGTATCAATCAATGACGTTCTGCAAATCATAATAATTATTAATATTTTTTGCAGATTACCTCTGGAATTATGAATCATCTTTGGTACATTCGAACGTTTGAGAACTACCCAAAAAATAGAAAGGCCATAATTCCCTTCATTTTGTAAACCCATTTCGTTAAATTATCGTTAAGTTGTTTGAACTAACACAAAGATAGCTCAGTGGTCAATGCAGTTATTGCTCATAAAGGTCAAACTCATGAATGACCCAACGCTACTCTACTCAAATCTTTTGCACCAAATTCAGTGATAATACTTTTGTTAAATTAATGCTTTAAAAATGATGCTACTTTTATTGAATGACTACAATTTGTTTTATGCAATAAACTTTAGTTAGATACTCGTTATAATTCTAAAATGATGACTGCTCTTTTTCATAGCACATCTAATTTTTTGAATATACTACATGCTGCAAATCTTTCAGTATTTCAAAAACCATTATCATATCATATGCATTGACAAGAAGTCATAAAGATACAACTCAGCTTGAGTTTTTTGTACTTTCATTAAATAGCATATATTCACCCCTAAATTCCCCTCACACAAGGGGATGACCGTGTTTCGTTCAATGCATGCACACAACAGATACACAGGTTTGCTGCATTGCATTTTATTGCATACCTAAACTAAATTGCAAGCTGGGCTGACATAGCTATGTAGCTGTATCTGCATCTTTCTTCCTTGTTGCTAGATAAATTTTTAAAATCATGCTTGCTTGGGGTATGCAGGTTTACAAAATTACAACTTATAACATGTAGTTGAATGTTGAATTCGAAGAAGCAAAAAATTGTTGTTGCTTATTGCATTGTCGGCTCCTCACCTTATCTTCATGCTAAATATTAATTTTATTTTCCTTTTGTTCTTACCCTACCTTTGCATGCTGTAGATATGTTTTATGTATTCATATCAAATTCTGATTTCATAATGTTGTTTGATGTTTGAAATGCATGCAACAGATTTCACGTTTTAGGAATTGCGCAAAATAAGAAGTACATTGATGGTAAAAAAGAATTTTAGAATGATTTTATCGATTAAATGTTCGGTGCTTACCCAAATCAGAAGAAAGTTGGGCTAATTTTATTTTAGTTTCTGGGATTTAAGGACTTTCATCTAAAATCTTGCTGCATACTGTGTGCTATCATAAGCTAAATTTTGATCAAAATTTCATTTCATTTTGATCAATAACGAACATTCCTGAGCGTTAAAATTCGCTCCATCCAGTTTTTTTTGATAATATGGAGTCAAGTGTCAATTACATTCAAATAATATTTCTGACTATTGCGATCCTCACATTTCTCCCAGGACTTATTACAAATTATGGAGAAAGATATTTGCCAAGTATACTAAACCAATTTATTCGCTACGGAAGAGCCAATGTGGTGAAAGATGGGAAACGCCCAGGGATCCTGAAGATAATAGAGGTTCCAAAAAAGTTGGTACTTTCGCTTTTTATTAATCCAAATACACAATCCTGCCAAGATTAAAGTCAAAAGAAATTCATTTCGTATATTCTATTGCAGTTGGTTTTATCACAGCTATTTGTTCTCAGTTTTCTTTCAAACTCTTATCATATTTACGGTTTTGGGGAAATACACAAATTATGTGGACATAAGTTTTTGGCTGAGAGATACTTTGGGCGTCCTTGGTGGAAACGATCGACCAAATACGGGTTGGTAGCATTTATTTGTCATTTTATGAATAAACATGGGAGCACCTGTCATTAATGAGAATGGGGCTAACTATTGAAAGATATTTCGTCTCGTTAATTTCATGAACCCTCCTCCAGTTGATGCCGTCACAACCCTGATAGCAGTCTTTCTATATTTGTTCCAAGTGTCCAGAAGACTTTATGAAACATTATTTGTTTGCGTTTACTCCGATACTAAAATGAATGTTATGCATTATCTTCTGGCTTGGCTACACTACCTAGGATCGATGCTGACTATCGTTGCATATAGTCCAGGCTTCTCCAGTCGTGACAGTAATTTCGGTGGGTTCCAACGTTTTCAAAGTTTATAAACCTCACTTTTATTTTCCTGCACGTTCTATAGTTAATTCGATCTACATAATGTAGCTGATGATTCTGACTTTTTCATTTGGATCAAAGATCTGGTTTTGTCCCTGGAGAAGCTACATCTCATTCACGTTGTTGCAACTTTGCTGTTCTTTTATGGCTCGTGGGTGCAATATCAAGCGCATGTCGGCTTTGCAAATTTGAGAAAAGATAGAAGTATGGAAAAATAGATTCAAATAATTTGTGTTTCGCGTAACTCAAAGCATTAAAAACAATTATATTTGTATGGTATTCATTCCAGACAAGACTGTGGTGACAATGAAGCACCAGATTCCCCGCGGGGGACTATTTGAACTGATATCATGTCCCAATTACTGGGGAGAAATCATCGTATATTTTGCGCTTGCTCTATTGTTTCTTTTTAGAAATGATACCTGGAATTATATAGCCACTTGGGTGACAGCTAATCAGGTAAATAGATGTTTAAAAAAGTATAAATTACTTACATTAAAGTGATTCAATTTTTCGATTTTTATAACTTTCACAGCTCATTGTGGGCATAATGAACCACAGGTGGTACTTGGCCACATTCCCAGACTACCCAAAAAACCGTAAAGCAGTGATACCATTCATTTGGTAATACAAGAAGCGAATTTATTTTTAGTATAATTTAATCATAACGAATTACACAGTACATTAAGGAATGTATGTATTAAGATTTGCAAGTGTTCACGTACACACTGTAAACCATCTCTACAAAATGATACCAACATTGATGACTTTTAAATATAGTTTTAACAAGATGTTTTAAAATAAAATCAAAAATTCAAACAAATGCAAATGCTTTGTCAATATTAACTACTATAACATACGCTTATAAATATTGTTGGTACTTAAAATTACGACATAATGAAGCTATAAGGATAGCCATGGGCTTTAGATTTGAATATGGACAGTATCATTCCGAAGAATAGGGCAAACATGCCCAATCCTACCACA
Source organism: Willowsia nigromaculata (assembly GCA_034700605.1). NCBI lineage: Eukaryota > Metazoa > Arthropoda > Collembola > Entomobryomorpha > Entomobryidae > Willowsia > Willowsia nigromaculata. The sequence goes on along the minus strand of JAQIXX010000607.1, from coordinate 36,492 downwards.
AGCATGACTCTTCTTTTTCTAATATCTCCTTTGCCCTTTCCTGCTTCAATTAATAGAATCATTCCAATAGTAATCGCCGCACCTGGAAATAAAGAATTGCATATTTATTGATTGATGCTAAGCAGAATGAACAAAGCATTTAGTGTTGCTGTTATAATGTGAATATAGAAGAGTAAACTTACTTAGCAAAAAGACTATGTACGTCTCGATGACTAGTTGCCCTTGAGAGGATCTGTGGATGTAAGCAATGCCATTTTGGGTCCTTTGTACAACAGGAGGTCCTCTGATTTGATTCCACATTTGACCACTCGTAAAACAGAAGACGACAAACTGCAATTACGACGAAAATTTAATCAGTTGCACTTTAATAGATTTAAATCAAAGGAACATTCCATAAAATTGAAAACTTGTCATACCAAAGATGCAATTCCCCAAGCAGTTTTATTGTATAAGAATTCCAAGTTATTTCTCTTCAAGTACAGTAGGCCACCAACTAGTACGGAGACAATTATCAAGGCCATAGTTCCCGAATAATTTGGGGGTCTGAACACTCGAATCTACAAAACAGGGCACACATAAAGAATCGTTAAAATAATGCAATAAAGTTTTACACAACATGCAATTCTGGACAGTAATCGGAAACATACTTGAATATCGGTTCTTTCAGCTATCCATCTTGCAATAGCTTCTGCTTCAACTCCAAATCGTTGGATATCCATTTTGTCCTGGGACGATGGTCTGCCCTTTGCTGGGAAATGAATGAATACTGGAGCAGTATATAGCTTCAGCTGTAATAGAAACCACAGTAGTTTATAGTTTTACGCATTTTGGTAGTATTTGATAAGCTGGTTTGGTCGGATGCATGTAAAATTTGCTGGCCACAAATTTAAAGAATTTATTACCGATTGGAAAATGGTTCCACATTCATCAAAATCCACAAGAGCAAAGTAGAGTTTGTTCGAATAGATCTGCGAGTTGAACCTGAAGGAATTTGCCACAATGGAAAATTCGTCATTGGCAGGGCCGCAGATAGCACATCCTCGAGCTGGTGATAACGCAGTGAACATCACGACCACCGAGTAATTCCTGGGATGGCCCTTCACTAAATCATTGAACTTTTGAACATTCATGCGGATAACTGGTCTCTTATTACTAAGATCCGTCAGCTGTTGAACCCGTTCTCCAAGTGACATTGTGTTAACCTACAACAGCATTATTTATTTATTAACTGCTAAAAAGTCAACTGATATGCTAGCCAAATTTAATTAGATTATATAGTATTATGGGTTTTCTTTTAGAATAAATTATTTAATAAATATCTTACATCTTTACGCTTGTTTGCATCACAGATATTCACCAGTGATGCTAAAAGGACAACAGCAATGGATATGATCACTGGAGAATATTTCCAGTTAGTAGTAGTTGACGTGGCCATCTTTCCGGTGTTTACTTCAAGTCACACTTGTCACGTCACTTTTTGGGTAGGTAACAGCCAGCCGTATGTTCCTCCTTCGGCTTTCATCAAACATCAATACTTGCACACTTGCACCTGCAATGCTTCGCTTGCTCCTGTATCCCTGCATGCATGGAATGAATGTGTTGATTCTTGGACAATCTCACTCGCTTCACTGTTTCATTTCGGCATGCCTAGCGAATCATCCTTCCACAGCACAGTCTATTGCAAACATGCCCCGCAGAATAGACGAACCAATTTCGAGCCATATCGCTGCAAGCGAAAGCACATGAAATTGGTATAAAGTAAACAACAACATTGAATTGACTAATTACCGACGAAGGTGAAAATTTGAAGACACGCTGTGCTACTGATTTCCGGTTTAATTAACTCCCATATACGACACAAGACAAAGAGGTAGTTAAGTTATTACTAACTATAATCTACTAGATACTGATTACTAAGTGGAGAGCGAGGACGAAAATGCATCGTCTACGCTTCGTTTTGAGGCATGATAAAAATATTTTACAACTACAGAAACATTTAGACAATACAGAAAAGTAAGTATAAAAACGATCCGGTTTTCTGGAGTAAGATATTGAAAAGTGTGATTTGCATAATAATATGTTTAGATTAACTTATGCATCTTAATTTCTTCTTTTCTTTGTTTTATATGATCTGATGGGAATGATGGGATCTTAAACTTTGCTATCAAGCATTGGGATATTATTCAGACGAAATTTAAGAATCACGAGGACTCTTGGTGCTGACGAATCTGGGAGTGCTAACGATGAAGGAAAGGAAGACTCGTCGAAATCAAGACCTGTTCAAAATGAACGAAGTAAAGAAGCTAAGGCGAAATTGCAGAATTTACTCAAAGCGATTGTCGAGGTTAAACATTTGATAATGTAAATATATTTTTAGATTTAAATATGAATTCGCAACTGTAGTATTAATGGGAAAACTTGCATGTTTTAGGACAGTAAGAAAACTTCTGATGACAGAAAATTAGCCAGTCCAAGCCCAGCAATCGAACTGAAATTAGCTGTACCCGTGAAAGAAAAACAGAAAGCAGAAGTAGAATCGAACCAAACTGCTGAAGAAAAAGAAACGGAAGTGGATTTAGGTATAGATGAAAACCCCAATAAATACTCATTTAAAACTGATATTGCCTATGCCTGATAGTATGTTTAACGTGTATTGATTAGTAAAAGTATTCTAACAGAAGATGTATTATTGTTAATTTAAGGTAAAGATATGGTAGCGGCGGTGAAGAAAGTTGCAGAGAGCGTTGAAGGAAATCCTGAGCTAGTTGAGTCTGAGTTGGTGCAGAAATTGAAAACTCACGTTGGAAAGAAAGTCAATTTAAGGTTAGAATGCTTTGGCACGCTAACTGTTCTATGAGTTCTGATATATTCTGGGTACTTGATTGGCAATATTGTTTGTTGAGCAGTGATCTCTTTGTCGGAATGAAGATTGACCGGAGTTCTCAGGCTCGGTCTCCTGCGTCAGGAGATATGGATCTTAGCCGTGCTCACAGAGTTCGCAGGTTATTGGATGAAAGGACGAAAGAGCCAAGAAGAGACCAGGATAAGTCGGAGAGACCTCCTTATATACCAAGGCACAAGAGAGTTCCAGTATCTAAGCCAGTGTATGTACCAATTGACCTATTTGGTGCGCCTCCGCTCGGAATATTTTCTCGAAAGAGTGACACGACGGAAAACTTGGAACCTTCCAAACCTACTCGTCTTGAGACATGGGAGCGTTTAAGTGCACGAGATCTAAAACTTAGCATTACACATCCCCCCGCTAATGGTTTTGAAGAAATGATTTTATGGACTGAACAAGGGAAATTGTGGAAATTTCCAATCGACAACGAACAAGGTGAGAGGAATGGGATGATTGCCGAACCTTCAAGTAGTGCTCATATCAACATTATCTAATATTACTTTTTAATTGCTTGTCTAGGGCTTGATGAGGAAGCAAAGGTGCCATTTCATGAACATGTGTTTTTGGAACCTCAAATCGAGGGATGGTGCCCGAAGAAAGGACCAATACGACATTTTATGGAATTAGTTTGTGTTGGTTTGTCCAAAAATCCATTTCTCACAGTCAAAGAAAAACATGAACAAATTGAATGGTATCATCAGTACTTCAAAGAAAAAGCATCAATAATTAAAGATGTGGGAGCAGGTGAAATCAAGTAGCCGTAACGCTTGTTATACTTTTTATAGTTATAAGGGTAATAAAATGTTTTAAATATCCTTTTAGTCAGCATTTAAAAAATTCAACTGAATTCGTGTCCTTAATTTCTATTTCTTCTGTTTTGAAAATGTGGAATTAAAAGTTACACAATATTTTGATTGGTGCAATACTAACTTCAATGATTATTATAGTTGCATGTAGCCATTCATAAGTTATGTCAAATATTATCAGGAAAATGTTTGCTAGTGTCTTGCCAGTGTCTAATTTTGCATGAATGATGACTTTTTTTTTGCTTTTCAATTATTGCACCGATTGATCAGTTTTTATCTGCAGGTTTTTTCAAACCAATTATTTTATTCGATTTAGCATCTTTGTGGTTTTGGACACATTTCGCTTATTTTACAGTTCTCAGGAATCATGAGAAACTCTTGATTTCCAACGTGCCTTTCAAAGTCATGGTTCATATTCTCCCATGTATTTGCGTCATTAAAAATTGGTTTGGGTTTAGTCACAGCTTCAAAATCAGGGTACGGAATATTTCCCATGAATTTACTCGCCTCGCAGGAAAATCTTGCAAAGTGTGTAGTGAATTTCTCAAATCGCTTTCCTAATTGATAGGCGTCACATGAAAGTTCTGATGATTGTTTCATCATTTCACCACAAGAATTTAGTCCAGCATACATGTCATTCTTCAAACTTTCCGCGTTTTTCATCAGTCCAGCACTGGGATTCGAACCAGACTGCTCACTTTGGGGGCTAACGTTTACACTTTGAAATTGTGTGGTGTATGGATGACCCTTGTAGCACCCTCCGTAAGGGTAGCACCAAGGATAGCAGTAAAAATTTGGAGGAACGCACCATGCCATAATCGCTTAATTTAGTATCTTTGAAATGAAAAAAAAACATTCTTTTCCGTGTTCGCATTCGATTCGCTATGTATAAATTTTTAAATACCTAAGCCTAATTTATAGACGATTGTAACTAAAAACATAAACAGTAATAACATCAATAAATGTTTATGATTACTATAAATATTTCAATCTATGGGGATTTTCCACAGGCATGAAATTTTCTAATCTTATAATGCCCCTTTATGACCTTCTCGTTCCATACGCTACAGATGCTAAACAAATTGCAGTACAAACATCCAATCAATGACATTCTATATTATATTCTGTACCTTTTATAGCATATCACTGCATCCAATAACAAATGTCAAACGAAAGTTTTTGTTCGTTTTTATTAATCACTCTGAAAAGGTTACGCATAATAATGTACTTTAAAATTTGCACAAGTTTCTAGTATACTAGGATTTATGATCAGGATTTTATGAGAGCCACTGTGTTAATTTAATTAAAGTATAAGTGTCCATATCAAACAAAGTGCATACTACGGATTCCATTCATTACGGATTTAGTATTACAAGGAATCTCTGACGTGTCCCCTTATCACTCTAGAAGACTCAATAAATTCAGGGGACGATCTGCAACGCTGTATTGCTTCATGTCGTTCCTGTACTTGTACCTGTACGTTAGGCATGGGTACCGAAATCCTAAATGAAATTACTTGGTCTTCATCATTGCTGCTATCTTCCAGGTCATCACCATCTTGCACCAGCTCTCTACTAGGGTGACGCAATGCATGAAACGCATCGTTTGATTCTGAATGTGGAGGAAGAGCATCAAAACTTCTTCTTTCTAACGAACATCGAGAGCATTCTGTTGAGTGACTAGATGAGTGATTCCTGGCTGCTCGGTGGAACTCACATAATCCTTCATCTTCAAAATCTCTTTCATCTTCTGCATCTGCATGAGTCAAGTTCAGATAATCTTCATCAAAGATGCTTTCACTTTCACGCTCAGTTTCAGGCTGGAAAGAAGACTCTCGCTCATAATTGAATGGCGATGCATGCATATGGTGCTCTGAAGGACCGTGGCAGTAATTTCGCGCATTTTGATAATAACATCCGTTATTTAAGGAAGAACGATTTTCAGACATTTGATTAGGATAAAATCCTAAGAAGCAAGGCACAGTTGAGGCCGAGGCATATGTTATGGGATTGTGAAATTGAAACCCACAATGTGGGTGCATATTGTGGCAGTAGTTTTGAGAAGAATTCATATATGAGGAGCTTGATCTGTTGTGGTAAGACATAGCTGGAGGTGGAGGGTGAGACCTTTGATTTTGATGATGCATGTCATTAGTGCAAGATTCACCTTGCAATCCTCGCCAAAAACTAGGGGAGTGATGGAACGCAGTTGGCATACGAGAGGCATTGTTATTGTAACGCCTCCCATCCATTGAAAGTTGTGATGATCCATGTCTGAGGCTGCTGCTGCAACTTTCCCTGAGATGATTGTCACTTTCTCCTGTTCTATTTCGAACTTCCATGGAGTGGTACACATGTTGAATTGTATGGTGTATTACTATTGGTGGACGATTGAACATGTCCCTGTCTCTGTTCGTTGTGTTCATATCAGGCTCATTGCTGTCATCATGATGATTTTCCCTGGAAAACTCATGTGGAAAGTCGTAGTAGTTATCGTTCCGGCAGACTCTGAAATTCCCACTATAAAATGTTGGAAATGACCCTGTTTCGTTTTGGCTATGGCTTGCATTATTCCAATGGCAGGCGTTTGCTGCGTCCGCTGCAACGTTGTTTGTCGCTCTGATACTGAACGAGGCATCTCCGCTGCCAAAACTTTCACCAGAGCTTTCATCACTCTCGTGTTGTGGTTGTGAGCTTGTATTATTATTGCTCGTTTCTCTTGGTCTTTTATTGAAGCTTTCTTCTTCCACGGCCCGCTCTGCTTTCGCTCTGGCTCTACTGAGACGCTCATTCGTGGGTAGGGTGGCGTATATGTCATCGATTTCCTTGTCTCTTTCAGCGTTATGAGTCATTTCCGTGACCGCTGCATCACATATAAAGCATGTCGACTTTGTTCCATGGCTCCTATTTTCTCTGTCAACATTCAAACAGTGACGACAGAATGTATGTCCGCAGTCTATGCGACAAGCCTTAAAAATTGCGATTATTGGCCATGATATAAAGCACAAGAACAATTTTTTAAATCATGAATAAGTAGTTGTGCATGATATTTCATTATACATTTATAATAATGTTTTGGCAAATGGCACATCTATGATCTTCCAATTTTGCCAGTGCCTCGTCCGTAGTCAAATTCGGTGATTTCGAAAACAGTGGTTCAGAGTCATTTTCGCTGACTTTTTCCTCTTCAGACATTCTTCTCCCTATTAATTGGTCTCAAGCATAATGATAATAATATTAGAATTGCGTCTAGAACAACTGCTCAAAACTCAGAAAATCTCTTTGCTTGTAGTAAGTGTAGCATGTAGAGAGCATAGTTTATCTAGATTTCAAATGGTTTGATATCCTTGTTGATATGGTCATGTAAAGCTTGTACAAAGGACAATTTATTTTGTCAGATGAGGTCACGAGGATAGACGACATGATAAGAATAGCAAACATAGAAGAATAGGTATTCAATTACAAGTGCGTATAACAAAGTTAGATGTGATTGCACATTCGTGTGTCTGCTTTTATTACTACTTGGACTAATAATATTCGATTTATTTATTCATTTCGATCAAATAAAGATATCGGATAAATATATATATTTTTAATAATGAATAAGGTTTGTTATTACATTAGATAGACATTAGAAATTAATTTGCTAAATTGTGAATTGTACAGAAGGATTATGCTGTTGCAACTAAAAATGAGATACAATAATTGACAAACTGTAATGTGTGACAAACTATATATATTTTAACTAACTGTATCGTTTACATGGCTTTCTTAAAATTTAATCTGATGATGCTGAGATGTGTCTAACATTATACCACCAGCTCGAAAACTGCTCCTATTATTACGCAGTCCACTTCAGCCGACTTTCATAATGTGCAGCTAAAACAATAACTCTACTCAAAACGCCAGGTGCGTTATCAGATATTGAGTTTAGTTAATTGAGTTGTCGCAAATTTCCTGCATTTGTAATAATAGTAGTATCTTGAATGTACATAAAGGATGAATTTACGTTATCACAATGTTAATCGAACAATTAGTTTTATACCAATAATACACAAATATTTCACACACATTAACACTTTTAGTAACTACTGTATTAATACATGAAATTTCACATAGTGAGATTTATCTCACTATGTTTATCTATTTATCCCTGATTTTTTTTGAATTTCTTGTTTAGAAACACATGCTGACAATTTAATATCTTCAGTTTTCCTTTTCAATTCATTAAGACATCAACCATGATTTGAGGGAACTTTGGAGCCTAGCTTGGCTTTAGTTTTTAAATTAAATGATATTACATATTAATACATGAATAAAAAACAAAATTATTATTATCCTAATCCTAGCGAAAGCGGAGCGAACTTATCGTAAATACATTTTAAACCTTAGGAATAATTAATTTTAGCATCATTTTTAGTCAACCAAGCATATGAATAGTTACCAATTTTTACACGCGACATCCGACAAACTTAAATATTACAATCAAGGCATTGCTTACAGTTGAATTAATGCAAGACAAAGCGGCAGAATGTGATCTCGCAGCCCCATGTCAAAACCACTTGCAAAATCTAATACTGCATTGTCTTTCTGAACTTTTCGCCTCCACTTTTTACAGTATTACTAGATACTAGACCAAAAATAGTCTGCAATAGGTTGGTTGTAAGCACAAAAAAGACAACGTAAAGTGGGATAAGAGTAAGAGGATAACTGAAAATAATATAAATATCAGTTTGCATCGAAATGGCAAATTGGAAACGTAAGACTGAATCATGTAAACATTTTATTCGGAAGCGATAATACGAATGAGACTTACTGTTACATAAATTATTTGTTTGGAGACAGCTTTTCAAGAGACTTTTCGGACTTCTTTTTACTTTTTAATTTTTTGGATTTACCCTTCGAGGGTACTTTGGTCAATGACTTTTTCTTCATAGCTTTTTTCAAGGATATTTTTGGCGGTGAGCCAGCTGCTTCTTCTTTTGATGTCGAGCAACAGGGCGTCGGACATTCTACAGTGGGGGATATAGAGAGTTTTTTATATTGAGATCCACTAGCTTTGGCATCGGCAGGAAGATTTTGATTCTCTCGTTTTGGACCCAAAGGTCCACCAGGCGTTGGTTGAACCAAAACCTATAATTTCAATTTCAGCCATTTAGTATCCTAATTTCATTTGCCAAGACTGAGTCACTATTATTTTTTTGTAATTTTGTTTTGTTGTGCTCACTTTAGATTTGGACTTCTTTAAAACCTTCGAAGCTGAGAATAAGGCGTTGGGTTCAAATCCCGCGGTTGAAGGTTTTTTAATAGCTACGTCAGACCCAGAACTTTTGTACTCAGGAGAAAGCTTCAAACGTTTTACAAGTGACCTCCTAACTCCATCTAATGTCCTAAATTCGGAAAATCCAAGACGGGACCATGGGTTGTGACCGGTGAGGTCTAATAAACTTTCAGCTAAAGCCTTTCCAATCTATGGAGCACAAATTATTGAACATTGCATTCATTATACTAAATAAAAGACGCAAATGCTTCGGTTTTTAATAGCATGGATATTTGTGACATACCGCTTCAAAAATAGAGATAGTATATTTCGGAGGTTGATATGATGATGAGGATGGCGAGTCTAAAATTCCTAAGGAAGGTGGTCTTGTAACAACATGATTCACCGTTCTACCAGTATTGTAATTACATTCCAAAGTGTAACTTCGAATGAGACCAGTTAATTTATGACAAGCAACTCTACCCGATCCTTCTCTACTAGCACCATCTCGTTTGTCTCTAGAGTTGTAAAGAAATATTGAGTGTTGACATAAAACTTATTGTTGTGTAAAATTATCAAAATTATTTGATCACTTACTTCATACACATCAACCTTTCAGTAAAATTACAAGCCGAAAAATCAAAATGAGGTGAATTGATAGCCATGAGTCGTGGAAGCAACATACATTCTGCTTGAGTAACTGCTTCCGGAAAGTGATTCCCGTACATAAATATCCCTATAATAAATTCATATTACATAAATTTTTATGAAATAAATAGTCTTTGCCCAACTGGGGTATGATTTGTAGGTCAACAAAATCTAACCTCGCTTAGTTGTATGGCCATGTAGATCAAGATAGAGAAACAACCCTGACTCGGGTCCACACTTTGAGGGTGAAATTTTGTAGTTTACAGGATTTGCTAAAGCTGCAGTCAATGTGGTTTTACTTCGTAATTTGTAACGTGAGTTTGTGTCAGTAGCCTTTGCTGGGTGTAGCACCTGAAAAAAATTCTGAGTCTGCGACTCGTCGTTAGTTTTTCGAGAAGTCCCAGCTGAGGAGACGGACTTGGCTGCTCGTTTCTTCTTATCCTTTACTCCACCCTTTTTTCTACGCCTGAAATTTTATGAATTGATGCATTCAATGATATATGTTTTAAGAAATGAAATAGGTTATGATTTAGAAGAAAAAAAAATGCACTATTTTACCGTCCAGTTGAAGCTCTGCTTCCTGTCCGTTTTGGAGAGACAACAGGAGATGAGTCTTTGGTTGTTGTTGCAATTGTTGAACCCGAATTTTTGAATGTAAGGTTTTCATAGAAAATTGAGTCTTCATCACAAGTTTCGAAAGCACATTGATGACTCTGAACTGAGTCATTCAAAAGAGTGGAGCTGGTGGAAGGGTGTAAATCTTCTACAGACATTACGGCATCTCCGGCATCCGGATCCACAAATGGTCCGCATCCGGCACAAAGTGAATTGGATTCGCTTAGAACAAAGGTGTACGGCTTTTTGGCTTCCTTTTTGGCAAAATCTTCATCTGATTTTTCCTGATGTACTGGAACATTGGACCTAATTGATCCCTGTGAGTCAATGCGATTTCCGTTGCTATCCCCGTCCCCTGAAGCAGAGTTGCTACAGCTAGCCAAATTCTCGCTGGACTTTGTGTCCTCCATACTTACGTCGGCTGTCTCGGGTGATCCTGAGTCAACAGGATATTCATAATCGTCCGGATAATCATGCCCATGATGATAGTACAACAGCAACTTTCTGGCAGCGTAAATAGGAGGATGCAGTACTGGCGATGGATTCAGGTACACTCTGTTGAGGTTGACGCCTCTTGGATCTGTTCGATAATGTCCCTTCACCACTCCATCCGGATTTAAAATAGGAATAAATTTAAAAACAAATAATCTGCGAAGTATGATTGCTCTGGGATCATGTGGATCTACAAGAAAACGTAGAAATCCATTAAGAACGAAGCTCGACGGAGTTTCTCCAGGATGTACACGTGCGCTCATAAAAACAACTTTCTTCTCTGGAAACTTGAATGGACGATGTTCCGTAGAAATTGGAAACAAGTTTTGCAATGTTTCCTCTCGTACATTGGAAATGCCATGCAAGGATGTGACAGTAATTAATTCTACCCTTCTTCCTTCATATGAAAGACATACGCATTCCCGATGGTAATAAATTTCGTCGGTGATGTTTGAAGTTAACGTTAAATCTGACTTTGGACTCAAACGGTGTGGTAAAAATCGCTCATCTAAGCGATTCAATAATTCACACAACTCGTGATAACTAAACGGGTATGTGAAGGCAATGTAAAGTGTTGAGGCATTAGGATTGTCTGGTAGCCGTTGTTTAAAACTAATGCTGCATACATGTTCCCCAGTTTCCTGCAAAGAAAAGTAGTTAAGTCATTTTTAGATCTTCTTTCAATTAAAGTGGTTGTCAGTATTAAAAAAATAAGTCCTTACATTTATTATAAGCCTGTCTTGCACGCGCTCCCATTCTGGCTTTTCTGGAAGAACTCGATACACTGGCTGCATGCCCTGTTGAACTACAAAAGGAAAGTATATTTTAAAGACAATTGAAAATCAAGATATCAGAACATGACGCAAAGCTACAAAACTATCTTTTTATAAAATATTTATAATTAAGATGTATGCTACTTACACAACTTAACCTGCTTATTTAGGTTAAGCACGTTCAACTTCACAATTCCATGTGGTTTTCCTCCTGTATGATGTACAATCGTTTTATTAAAATTCTAATTCTAATTCTAGCACTATTGAAAACTGTTGATTAAATCAAAATTTTAAAATCAATTTCATTTTTACAATCACCTTTAACGGAGAAGTAGAACCAAGTTCGGTTTCCATTTTCAAACCTCGTTCCATAACAGTCGGGTTTCGTCCATATATTGATTTCATGATCTTGGATAAAATAATAAATACTACTATTAACTCGAAATATTAAACAACAGCACTTTCAATTCGCTTATGATAGAACATACAAGACATATACATTTTTCAATTTGTTATAGTTCTTTTCCTTACCATGAACTCTGGAAATAGAAGAATACTGGCTTGTACTGGCAACTGGAGAAAGTTGGCTTGACTGAACATATTCAACTTTTAATAGATTGCCAGAGTCAAATTCTGAGGAAAATGTGAAAGGCCCGCAGGCTACAGTAGTCATAATCACATTCACTGATGCCTCCAAACTCGAAAGGTGAACCGACGAATCCTGTTCGTAATTTTTTTAGAAACTTCAACCCAATAAGCGTTTAATCATCTATGTTAACCCCATTGTCATCGGAGAACCAGAAGAACCCTTTCCCTATTTTACAGCACTGCTTATCTCACTGATCTGACGACAGGCATTTTTGAAACCTGGCCAGTTACGGAGTTTACGCAGCTATTAAAAGTCCTAGAAAACACGACAAACAAGCAAATAGAAAATTACAACGTAAATTTTTAAAACTTCGTATTCAATTTACACATTCACAACTTAATTTAGACTTCTAAAAATCTGATATTCCCTAATTAGCATGTACAATGTCAAATAAACATCCAACTCATTATACTAACTCTCACAAAACCCAAAATTTGCATAACTAGTCAATAAACTTTCTTTAAGTGAAGCTAAACTCAGCGATTTAAAAGTTTTTGAATCTAAATGGAGCAACAGAATATCGTAAATTGTGTAAATTATACATACATAAATACAGTCCCAAGTGGAGCACTTACTTCACAGAGTTGTTCAGTTATAGTTCTGTTGCTTCCAAACAGAGAAGATAACCATGAATAAAATAATTATGCTAAATGTGTTTAAAGTTTTTAAAGTTTTCAAGCAGAAAGTTTGTTTAAACTTTCATTAGTTAAAAATATTATTCATCGTCCTTGTAAATAAACATTAAACATCTGATTTGGTTCGTCCTTTTAAAAGTGTTTTGAACAGATGGAAGGAAAAAATCGTGTGAATCATATGACCAATGCATTGAATAACACGGACAGTAGCGAAACACAACACCCAACAACCAGCAACATAAACGCTGTGCATTATTGGCATGCAATCTCTGTTTATGTTTTACAGCTGAGACGCTAAATCTGCCTGCACCTGTGAAACCCATGCGAGCTGCGAGCAGCGTACCTGAAATTTAAGAATTTGCAGCTTTGGTGCAGCACAAGTGGAATGTCTTTTGTAGCAAGAAAGGGTGGAGCTATACGTTTTGCCTTTTTGCTCTACTTTCCATCTTCCTTCTCGCTATTGCTTACAACTTCATATTAGCAGTTTTAGATGTAGACGCTAGATGCTGCTAAAATGCATGTGTAAGATGTCTTTTGTTGGTTGATTTGATGCCGAGGTCTTTGTTGTGCTTACTTTCACTCTCGGGAACTTTCTCCATCTCCCGTGTTGTTCTCAGGATGTCTGTGCGTCATGTTTATGCGGTAGTCAGCTTGATAAATATGAAGTCAATGATAAGTAAATGAAATAAATATGAAATTAAGTTTGAGGGAATATAATCTCAAGTTCAGAAAGATATGACATTTATTTGGCTTATGATATAGTATTGATACAACAATAATTTATTACATACATTACACATTACAGATAATGATTTCTAAGTTCAAAACCGAGCATTTGTTTAAAATAAAGTGCGCCAGGATTGTTTATGTACTCCAATAGAGCTAGGAATTCAAAATTTGAATTTCATTAAAATCTCAAGTTTATACGTAAGTTTATACATTGTAAGCTGTATAGCGTTTGAAGTGAAAGCGACCGTAATTTGAAATTGTTTCATGTAACTTAATTCTCCACGTTCACTTGATTAGATGATTATGTTTGATCTGGGGTAATAAATTTACAAATTTATACTAAATACTTACTAGACACATTTCCTAAATTGATAATGCAAGCACGCAAAATCCCAATGGGCTAATATCCGAACATCCTTGGCCTTAATTTTCGCTACCACGATCTCAATTTTATTTTGAAAACTGCATGAGATGTTTAAGCAAGGACAAAAATACTGTTTGCACAGATACCAAAGTTGGCAATGAGCCAATACATTTGACAGAATGCATAGCACGAACCATATATTTCCTGCATGCCCATTGCTCCAAGACAGTTTACAGTTTACCTTTAAGTGATTGTGACAGTAAGTTTGTTTTACAAGCACATGCTCGGATTGTCGTAATAACATAACTCTAGGTCTAGGTGTTTCTTTGTAATGTGGAAAATTGGCAACCGTAACATGCAGCTGTACTGAACACTGAATACATAAAGTTCAATTGCCTTCACTGCATTTAGGTGATAGGTCCTTCTCAAACCTTCAGCTTAGGTTAGACCGGATAAACTTTCTTAGCAATGACCATTCATACAAAAAGCATTACTCAACATTTCAAATTATGCATAAAAACTGTATGCTCATACTTCTTCGTAATACTGCGTAATCAACAGATAGATACATACAACATAATATCAGCTAGACAGTTAAATATAATATACCTAATGCTATGCAAAAACATTGATCATGATTGATAATTAATGCTGCAGTGTTTATACATAGAATGCATTTTTTAAATGCTTGTCACCTACAAAGGTCTTCAAAAAAACTCATTTTATACTAAATGTGCTCTGATTTTACAATAATTGCATTTATCACAACTCACACACTAACTCAGGAGGCTAAAATTGTAGTGAAAGTAGGAGTCTTTCTTCCAAAATCCGACGACAGCCGAAGACAAACTCGTACTGGGCCAATGTGGGATTTGCATCCTACTCTCCTAGTTTCCTTTCATCCCCCCGTTGTTCAGTGAAGGGAATGTTTTTTCGGAAATATTTATAGAATGTACTTGCGTATATTTCAAATGTCAGTCAAGAGCATGTTGATTTCCCCAAGCGTAATACTTACCAATCATTAATTATCCTTAAATAATTATCACATGCATCCGAAATAACACGAAGAAAACTTGAACACAGACAATTTCATGCTATCATGCATAATTACTATCAGACTCGGTAACACTTACCTATACAAAATTTAAACAATACATTGAATTTTCTATATTTAAATCCGTTTATAAATACAACACACAATCTTAATGAGACGTTTAAGAATTATGATTTCATTGGTAAAATAATGCATTCAAAATAGAATCTCTCTTCCTTTTTATATACTTTCTCTACATACTTTTCAACCCTCCACGTAGATATAAACGGTAAATGAGAACAACGTCTCCGTCCTCCTCCTCTGTTACCCTGAGGAGAATGTTGATCGGCTCACTTTATTGGTATTTATCAACCACATATTATTCAGCAAAGTAATGGACTTGACGTCTGCATGTAACTTTTCAGCTAAGCAAGTCGTTGCTGAAGCTATTTTGGTTTTTAGTTTCACTTCAAATAACTGTCATTCTCGAGGTTGACAAATTTACGGAAACTCTGGAAGGTTGTAGCTATTTACAACATTGCATTCTTTGGAGGAAGAAAATACAAGGGTGAAGTGAAACTTTTTACCAAATCTTTTAAGCAAGAGTGAAAGTAGAAAACGTACATCGTCGGTGTTATATAGAAGACTCATGAGAAGAAAGCATTATTATATTATGCTTGCGGGGCCTGTTTAAACGGAACATTGGAATGCTCCCACGCATTCCTGATTTGATTGAAGGTTATATATTTGTAATAACATGTCATAAACCACAGATATGTTCATGAATGTGTGATTGACCAGTATCAGACGAATTAATGAAAATATGCTCATTTGCTTTTCATACAGTTATTCATTGTTTGATTGTTTTATGCCTCTTCACTTGAACATTTAGAGAAACGTAGTTCAAATATTTCCATATTTATGAATACTAGTGTGAAGTAATGAAGTACTCATGAAGTAATCTTAATATACGTAATCAATAGTATAGTATAGCTAACTAAAAACTAGACGGATGGTTACCGAGTATGCATATTATAGAAATATGGTAAAATCACAAAAAGACAAATACCGGAAAAGTAAATGTGAGTGGTAAAAGTGTGTACAGTCCAGCCGACTATTTTATCTAAGTAAATACTGTCTATTAGGCTGAACTGAACCAGTTAGATTATAAAACCAAATTGTCAGTTATTCTATAACAAAGCGTGATGCAAAATGCCCCAAAATTGTGAGTGAACTGACCCCATGAAAAAAACAAGCTCGTAGTCGAGAGCTTATATAAAGTTTTGTTAGTGCAGTCGAGCTCAAACTCAGAAACTACTATTGAGGGATCATAATCAACTATAATAGAGCTACGATGAAAATATAACTTGCATGTGCATTGGTAATGTAAATATCTAGAGATTATAATGCAAACAACCATTCATTAGATTAGATATTTCTAAACTGAACATAATGCATGCCTACATCACTGCTACTTCTACCATTATATTACGATCTAATTGATAGGGTTGTTTTTATCTGTCCGTATTTCCTCCTTTGCATGCGTACTTATAATTAAGACCTATTTTTCAAAAACTTACCACTGAAGTATACTTTTCACTTTCTTTAACCACTGTCTCCGGTTTCACTTAACCATTTAGCTAATTATATAACTTTATTACATGATTAGAAGCTCATTCTTCAGGTCAGGTGTTTGGTCACATAAATGGAAATCAAGGACAAGACGAATTGATTATTTCTGAGTTCAAATGTTTGAAAGAATTCGTGCATATTTATTTATGCGGATACAGACTACCCACATTCCAGAATTCTTTTTGAATGCTCTTTTCTACATTTTTGTCTCAAAGTACACCCGGTTTTTACGTAAACTCGTAAACTACCATAACTTACTCAGTTACATTGTATTTTTATTACATGGAAAGGGGAAACTAGAAACTTTATTAAAAGCCAAATAAAATAGCAAAACATTGCAAGTATGGCCAGTCAGGGTTTCCCCAAAAAGCTTGTTTTAATTAAGAATAGTCACCACTAACGTTTCAAAGATAAATATACGTTTTTGGTTGGATTGGAATTTGTAATGGCTAGATCCGGTTTATGGCAATGAATGGAATAAACTCAATGGAAGGAAGTTTTGTGTGGATCAATGACAAATAAGAGCTTCCTTTAATTTGTAATGAAATTGAATGATTACACCATTGTGTTTCCTCTTGTGCTAGTAGAAAAATTCTTTTGTAGATGGTGACATTGAGAATGATGTTGATGGAAACTTCCTGGTGATATTGGCTGATTTTGTTTGCTGACATTTCCATTGTGATGAGTAGGATGCCCACTGCCATGAAGAATGCGCCCTTGATTACCACTAGTACTAGTACCCTGTAGACTACTCGAACTCATATTCATCGACTTGTTTGAGGGACTTCGCCCGGATTCGTTCCCCGTTACGTGGAGATGGATGTGAACAGAACCGGAACCTGTAATTCACGCCAAGAAATTATAGTTGTTTAAAAACTCCTTTAAACCCAATTTTAACCGATACATTTGTGCAACAGTTAATGCAATAGTATTTGTTGAGGGATACACGTTACGACATACATATTTTGAAAATACTATCACTAAATCAAAAATTGAAAAACAATGCTGTTGGGCTTGTTTGTGAGTTAGTTGAAATACGTGAAGTGCTTGTGACACAACATGTTTAACTAAAATTAGCTTGAGTTAGGAGAAAGTGAACATCATTCTCATATTCCATCCATTTTGGCTTAGTCTTTTAGACTTTTGAATGTACTACTAATAGTGATGATATCATGCTTACAAATTAGAGTAAGAAAGTAATTCAGAGCCGAAATGGTAAATATAGCCAATCACGAAATTCTGGATGCGCAAACAAGCGCTTCGTATGGCTCTTTTCGACTCTTCTATGGGTTAATATGTAATAATATTTATCGTTTAGAAATTTTTTGCATAGATAATGTGACTTTCTGTCTCTCCTTATTTATAGCATCTTAAAGTGCCGTAACTAAAGTTGAAGGCTTATATATTTTCCCAAAACGTAACCACTTTCATAAGAAATCGGGTATTTTCATTAAAATAAACTATTCACATTACATTATACTCTCAAACCAACCCCTAAAAGCAAAGTTTTTTGTATGAAGCTTCTCATATCGTCAATCATGCCAATTGCCGTTGGTTAGGTTTATATGCATCTGTTGGTGACTCCTTTTAAAACATCATTTGGCTAATGCAATGCTCAGAAACGATCAAGCTGACATTGCTTAATTTTATAAATAAAATAATTTATTCAAACATCAATTATTTCGAGCATTCTTTGGAAAATTTTTTGCTCAACATGCAGTTTTTAAATGACATGGACTTCAAATGGATTTTTCTGGGAGCTGCAGTGGGAACATTTTCATAGTGTCTGAAAACGCTTTTTGAGTACTTTCAGTGCTAATGTGCTTCAACAATAGAGAAGTGCCAAATGACATTTAAGAAGGTGAGTGGTGAAATCTGTGAAAGGCATTGAAAGGTGGGGGTTCAAATATGCTTTCCACAGACAAACCGTTTCGGGAGACACGGGTGAGTTGTAACTCAGGAGAGCCGGTTACACTGTACCGTGTTGTCTCTCGTTCCCTTTGGGTGTGCATCATATACGTGGTTGTGGCTTCCACCTCGCTGTAATGGACAAATGGACACCACCGAAATACTTGTTGGAATCCTCGACGGAATCTGAAATCAAAGAAACGATAATATAATCAATTATTCCCATTATAACAAGATTAGAAATTTATGGGTTTTGTCACACACTAAAAATATTTATTGCATAAATACTTTCACTTCCTATTTTGGAACCCTGTTTTGTCACAAATTTTAAAGTTATACTCAGTTTGTTAATAAACCCAAGAAGTCCTCACCTATTATTCATCCAGCAATAGATTATGGGGTTGTACATAGAGTTGCTCATCGCCAGCCAGTAGATTCCAAGATAAACTTCTTGTACAAAAGAGTATGTCGTAATTACGGGCCACAAGGAGACCCATATGAAATACATATGGAATGGAAGCCAACAGAATGCAAAAATCGTTACTACCACTATCATCATCTTCACCACCTGCAACAAAGACGAAAATAAATGTGATTACGTTAATGTGAATCTTAAAGAAAGTTTGCTGTTGCTATTTTTAACAATGATCCAGCGACAAACGCATTTTCAGAAGGTAACTAAATCACTTTTTACTCTATTACTACTTTACTACAGAATCAATATGGCTGTTTCTTGAAGATTCCTTACAAATCCAAATCAACTCACTTACGTACTGATTATGTTCAAAGCAAACAGTAGATTTCCTTTCTTTTCATCGAGGGAAATGCCATTCAATTCTCCTTCCCACTTAGGAAATGACTTGACAAATGATTGTTATTACTACTTCTCCAATTTCCAGTCAATGACAACCAGTCGTACTATGGGTGCCGTGTATCCATTTCGTGTTAAATATTATGACAATTGAATTTGCAACGCAACTTGCTTAGGATTTAGGATACTACTTAATACGTCATAAGAAGCTAGTTTCTCATTTTATTAGTAGAAGAAACCCGAGTCAAAAAGCAAAATCATTTGTTGGTTCGACAAAGTGCGCATCAGTAAAGGCTTTCCTTTTTAAACTCCTTCACAGAAAGAACTTGATACATATTCAAGAATATCATAAATAGATGTAACATCTACTTTTTCACATAGCTAACATAATTGGCACAATGTTTCTGAATGTCGATTCTAAGTAAATGTAGAAAACAAAAGAAATTGTGCCTTTCACTTTCTAGAAATTACTAGCTACCTTGGATCTATTACTGCATAGTCACTGCACCATAGTCGTTGTAGCCGTTCCAATTTATTATACTTACCCGTCTTTTAGATTTGATATTATCTAGCTGCCGTTGTGTGCACTCCCCAATGGATTTCGAGCCCCACAACTCAACGCCAACTCTTGTGTAAGTGTATCCCATTACAGCAATCGGAATGAAATAGGTGAAAATCATAAAGAAGACATTGTACCTGAAATTCGCAAAAGGTGCAAAATGAGAATCACATTTATGGCGAAGTAATTTCAGTAATCCTGTAGTGATGCCTCAGAAAAGCAAGTATTTAATGTTCTCACAAAAATAATTAATTTTGTTGCATCTTATACATCGTTTAAAACCACGAGTCATCTACTTCTAAAATACATAATTCTACCGCAGATCGAAATCCTGTAGTAATTTGGACGAAATCTTGAAAATGCAATCAAACGTCGGGGTTTATTGAAATTGAATGCATAGTCGATTCTGAAAGCGTGCCCCAACACACAAGTTGAAACTGTTGAAAGTAAAAATGCTTTATTAAGCAAGGTAATTGTTAAATGTTTTCATTTCACGATTTTGTGCGTATATTGAGTTAGGTATAAAGAAGTTATAATTAATGTGTAGTAGTGAACCTAATGCCTAATGAAGTGTTCCAGTTTCAAATACAATGTGGTTTTGAGTTTTACAAAAGGTTGAATGAATCGACATAATATGTTTAACATGGGTTCGGGAGGAAGTTTATAGCCTTATTCTTTAGTCATAGTCGACGTGTTTGTAACATGAACATAGGGAAAAGTTTTGGGGAGTAACACATGACAGTGACATCCAAAGGAATATGGGGCTGTTATATGGTTTAAAGTGTCTAGGTGAAAGTAAATACATAGATGCATAGGTTTAAGGAAACGAGGCACAAGGAGGGCTACTCCAACTAGGACAATTTGAAGGACTGAACTACTGACACCACTCGAGTCCAGGCAAATATCAAAGGAAATGCTACTTGCCAGTTTGCGTATTTAACGACTAACTACTAACTCTATTCAATGGAAAAACTCCGACAATTTTGAAATTTAGGAGTAGACACAGTCTGAGTCATTGATGCCACAAAACGGATGGCTACCGATGGCGCCACCCTATAAACATACGAGCATCATAACGACCTCATAAATATAACGTTCCTTAATTTATAAAATCGTGTCTATTATGTTTTATCTTAAATTCAATATCAAAATACGTTGTTGTTACACTTTACTGAAGAATCCATCATGCATGTCTCAACTTTTACTGTCTTTTGTAGGCAGGCACGTGCCATGGACCATGAGACATGACCATGTTGCGCACGACGACATACAAAGACCATGCAGGCCATATCTTTCTCTCCAGCTTTCTAATACATATAATGATAGTTTGTCCATGTCCAAGAACCGCATCGTTGCTTTGAACGTCAAAAAGTGATGGATTTTCCATTATCTGCTAATGAATGATGACCAACGACGTTACAAGAGAAACATTGAAAGCAAAAGAGGCACAGACAGGAGTACTTCTATAGCAGCTTAGTTCAACTAGAAGACTGACTGGACTGCAACGGTGTGATGCGCGACATGATGTATAAGACTTTCTGAACCATGCGTAATTTCTCTGCTTCGCTTGTTGACAGGTAAAATGGAAAATAATGTGCTTGTTTGAGCCTCTGTCTGCACACAAGTGCTCAGTGCTCGTAACAAACACACTCGAGGAGATATATTTAAAAATTACGTTAGGAAACATCATACACATGGTTCGAACTACATTTTATCCCATATAAGATTCTTAGTTTGAAGTAAGTTTGTTCTCGTGCTTATTGCTCGTGCGGTGAATTAAATTTGCTCGTATCTTGCAAAATGAGAACGTACAGTTTATTGACAGAAGGATATAAATCTCGTAAGGAAGCAATTCACGTCGCAAAGAAAAATTATGGGCTTCGATTCCATTCCTATGAACTTTCTCCCCTCCTCTTGTCAGAAAGTTTCTATTATTTTCCAAGTCGTGAAAGAAGTCCGTAAATTTTGGGCTGCCAACCGGTCACTGATATACAACAGAGCAGACTGTTATACCTTTCTGATTCTACACATACGGGTCAAGTTTGCCAAGTACTACATACACAATATTATTATGTATTCTAGCAACTTGTAATACCCCAGAAGTCAAAAACAGCATGTATTTCAATCATTTGATAAACGAGAGAATTTGTATTGTAATTGTAATTTGTAACGCGGATTTCCATCTTTTCATGAATATCTTGTGTCGTGAAAGTTTTAATGCTCTCAGTAGGCTGCAGGTACACTCTATATATTGGAATCGGTGTAGCTAGCTTCCAATTTATTTTATTTACTGTTGGGATTCCATCATGGAAGCTATTCTGGAGCGGGAGATGTGATGGGGCAATGTGGGCAAAATTATAATAGATGCGTAACATTACAGACATTGGAAGCTCTTATAGTTGTCTTCAATAATTGATTGTTTTCTTGTTCATCACAATTCTTACGACAAAGCATCTGTTACATCATACATAAATTTTCAGTCTGATCATTCATGAGAAAGTCAAACTGTTCTGAGGAATTCACTAGAATACACATTTGGAGAACAATTAATCTATGAGGTGGAGTTATTGATGCCGAGTGGGGCACATTTTCCATAATGCTAATGTGTTTTATCATAATGTAATGCAGCTTACAAGTACTCCTGATGACTTTCAGTTTGCGGTCCATCCGGCCACTCCGAGTAGCATACTACGGTTGTAGAGTTCTCTTGCTGGAAAGTTTGGAAGAAAATTAGCATTGGCATTGACAAAATCACTCCTCCGATCCAGATTCCTGCAGCAATTCCCAATGTCAACCGTTTCCCCATTCTCGGTCTCAGAGGGTTCATTATGGCCATATACCTGGAAACGAGGAACAAGATATTCATGGTGAGTGTCTTCATCTTATACAGAAACGTAGATATGCTTCGTCATGAATTATTCATGCAAAATTCACGTAAATTCAAAGCGAATCATAACTGTAGCACGTAAGCGTACACATTATGGTATAGTATCTTTTTACGGTTTGCACAAACTCAGGCGGCAATTCAGGACTGGAGAATGTCCCTGTTGCTGTATTTGCCGTGTAATTCTGTGCATAATATTTTCGTGCGACTTTAAAAAGTAGTATGCTTAAGCATGCATATCTAGTGAGCAAGCATGCGATAAATTAACATAATATCGCTATCCTCCGCCTACGTTTCAAATCAAACGTTTTGTTAGATGTCGGTATTCTCTAAAATTCCTCCCAATGCATAGGTCACAAAACCCCATAAACACCCTCTCGGTCAGCTTTCGGCTTAATTTGTCGAATACTTATTTTGTGCTTCTTCTGTTGTTTGTTCATTTATTTTATCGATGAAAATGGGAGAGCTTGCCAATTTTATTCTTTCTATTCTGACCATCTTGCCATTCAATAAAAATGACTTTTCCCCAAGATCGATCAAAAAAAATATTTATACCATTATTATAGGAAACTACTTATAGTATAACATGGCATAATCCAGAATCTTGCTGAAAGAATTATTTATCTTCATCTACAATAGTACTGTATGCTGTTTTTCGCTGTTACCAACTTACATACCGACATCAACATCAAACTATCATCTTAACTCCTAACGTCGAAATCATATAAGTATTAAGTAAGCAAATGCTCTACCATGAAGTGCAAAAAGTACTTTTGAGCATTTTGTTTTATCCAACTTATCATGCTTCCCTGATAAACCGTGGCTTGCGTACTTTCCTTTCACACAAACAAGACAAACGGTATGCTGTTTAGTTATCACTTATCAGAATCACCGTAAACAATAATATTAAGTCAACCAAAAGAAAGCATGTTGATATAAAAACTCAAATGATACCATAATATTGCTATTCTCCACAAAATCTTTACACTGGTAGCGTTATCTTATTCATATCAAACATTTAACTATATATGTATACTTATAGAACGAAACTTTTTTCGTTTCATAAGCAAGCACAGAAACGCGAACATAATATGTTAAAGTATCGGGAATCATGTAATCACGAAATACGTTTGCTCGATTGCATATCAGATCGAATTTACGGAGAAAATCATTAAATAAAGTAATATAAGCAATAAAGGAAAACGATCTTGGACAAATTATCCATTTGGTATATACATATGAAATACGTGATACACGTATTGATAATAATTCATTCAAGTCAGTAATAAAATGTTCGCATCTGCATCCGTATTTATGGGCAATGTGGATTGTGGACAGATCATTCCCGTATAAGATCGTTATATCATTCTACAAAAACAAAAATAAATAGAATTTAAGCTTCCTTGTGTAATGGTATGTAAGCAATTATGTTGTATCCAATTTACCGATTCTTGGGAAACTACCTGCGTTCATGCATGATACACGGAAATGCAATTTTCTGAATTAACCTTTGAGTTGATGATACATGGATTGTAATTCAAAGTCTGTATCCCTAGTTATTTTACTGTTTCCATAGTAAGTTTTTCGAAACATTTTACCCCATCATGAATGGAAACTTGACTTGAAAAACCAGCAGACTAGCCGTTGTACACGTCCGCTTTACTTTAGAAGACTGTTATCTTATTTAAACACGTTCATAGCTATATAATATGTAAATTATTATACGTTAGTTGTAAAGATCAATATTATATAAAAAAAAATGTATGACATTTCGCTACTTTTTATGTCTTTGTTTGTCTGGGGTATTATTTCGAGACGATGATGGAGCTGAAATACAACATTTTCCAGATGAAACCCGACAGTACTGCACTGAAAGGAATTTAGTAAGAAAGCACCATCTTTGTTAAAACTGAGCATGGTGTAAATTCCAAGAATGCTATAGTCTGGTCTGATATCTTTTTTTAGTTGGAACCTCACCAGAAGAAAGTCTGTCTACTTTGTACGCAACAGAAATTCATAAAAAAACGTATAAAAACAAAAGCATAGCTGAAAGGAAACAATTGAAACTCCAGCTCCGGGATATATTGTTCCTGGTACATATTGTTTTGATGTTTGGATCATAACTTCAAAGATATACATGCTTATAAGCTGATATACGTCCCCTCTCCAATTACTTTTTTTTTTACCTTACTTGGCCAACCGTTGTTTCTCTTATGAAAAATAGTCAACAAAGCTGATGTTTCAGAAGATTTAAGTGGTAAATCAATATAATGTACAAAGTCTGCTTAAAGACGAATGTTAGATAATACGTGTAGATGCAATATTATGGCTTCTTTCTTATTCTTAATTCTCCCAGTGTTGACTGTTTTCTGTCAGCCACTTTCTCTTTGGTGATGCAAAGTTCCTACTTCACATCTTCCGGTACGTTACATCTTTGTAAGATTGAAATTTTGTGACATGCTTTTTCATTTTAGCAAAGTAAAACTTTTGAAATCATAAAAAGATGTGTAGGCAGGTATTATTCAACACGATAAAAATGTCTCCCGTGTTTTCAAATTCTTTTTGTAACGGTGAGCAGGCAAATTTTTTGAAGGTTCTAGGCTTTCTAGTGTACTGTGTAAATGATATAGGGCTAGTTGTGCATTCATTTGGTCTAACTGATATACCTACTCATACTGTGCACCTTCGTTTGTTTATATAGGTAGTAAGCTTTTAAAATCATTTTTATTTACTTCGCCAAAAAAACTGACACAAACATAAAAGAGGACGAACGTTTAAGAAAAATCCACATTAAGTATTTGATATTTTATACTATACACTAACACTATGGACAGATGTACACAATACTATCCTTGAAACCCCATACTAGTAAAATTGAATACGACTAGAACACTGGAACTTTGAAAAGGATTTCACGTTTCAATATTTTCTTTATCTTTTCGAGTTCAAAAGGACGGGGTTGGTCTTCCACAAAAGGCAGGGTGTAAATAAACAATACATAATCCCCCTTTACACTTTGCTTAAACTTAATGAAACTTGCTCTGCTTATGGATAGTAAAGTAAACACTAGCAACAACTAGATATACCGACAAGTGCATTATTGTCGCTGGAAACTTTGTTCATTTAATTTCGTTTGATTTATTGTTGCTCACCTACATCATTTGGATTTGGGTTGCTTTGTGATGGTGGTATAAAAGGCATTCACGAGCAACCGCAACCCTCAACATAACATTCTCAGCTTTTAATTATAAGCGATAACATACGTGAGCAATCACTATTTATTTTAGGTATATATGAGATCAATGCTAGGAATGTTTCATGTGCGTACGTGTTGTTGTGCTGTAAGTTGAATTGTTAAGATGAAAAGGAGGAGCTTTAAAACGTTTTCTCAATCTTGCATCATCCATATTTTGCATTATTTATCACTTAAACATATACGAGATAATACATAATTTATATATTAAAGTTAAAATTTAGTGGATTTTTTTTTGTTTTATGGAAAGTTATTGCCCTTTTGAAATCATCAAACGTAGTTATTTCATAAGGACGGAATAGATATATAAATAATTTTCTCCATTAAATGAGTTTTAATGGGAAAGCAAGAGAGTCGTGCTTTCTCTGTGAAAGTCGTTACTTATTTTCTTTGAGATGATATGAAACAAAAATTTTCAGGAAAACAAACGCAAGTGAATTAAAGCTGAAAATCTGCTAACTACATGTCCTTTGTCTGTTTGCTTTTGTTTCCTATTTATAGTAACTGATAACTTCAAAGAACATCACAAGTAGAATGAGAAACTTAAGAGATCATTCTAATCGCTTCTGTCCTCAGCATGAAAAGCAATTTTCGCTGTTTGCTACAGTTCCAATGTGAGTGAATACTCCTTGCCCCCAACCATTTTGTTCATTATAGTAATGCACGCCTTGTATGAGTGAGTGTCGAAAATGTGACGCATTTAGAAAGTTGTCATTTCACATGGCATTACTTCCCAGCAGGAAACATAATTTATTTATTTATTATGACAACTATATAAAATGACGCTTTTGGCAAGAATAAGATTTAAGAAATGGGCTATTTCATTATCATTATTGAGCAATTTTTAGTAATTAGGTATATATATAGGGATATGATGCGTCACAACAAAGCTGCAAAGCATCAAAGCACAGAACATTTCACCTAAAGGCTGAGAGAAATGTGAAATAAAGCATTATTATGTATTTCAAATCCGAAAGTACTCGTTGGGCTGAAAGCAAGCACGCAAGCTGAACGTCATTTCTAATGCGACTTACTGATGCTATCATTTCATATTTATCTTTAGAGCTAGTGATCGTGTCGGTGTCGCATTGGAAATGGGGAAACTTAAAATGCATACCCATATTGTATCGATTCGGGTAATGTAAATAGGTACTCCCATACTACATTAATTAAACAGTTAGTTTAAACAGGATTAAACATGGAAGCATAAGCGCCTACATTTGCTTAAAGAGTAATACATTTCATAAAGAAAATTACTGTTCTAAAGTTGAAATTAATTGTAGCCCTTCTTCAAGCAAAGGTAAAAATCACTCACCGGTCGAATGCAATTGCCATCAAAGAGAAAACGCTAGCACAAATGGAAAGCATTGACACAAACTGCACAATCCGGCAGTACAGAGCTCCAAAGGGCCAGTGTCCTGTGAGCATATAGCTGTAATTCGGAATGACGTTAAGCGTGGAGGACATGGCATCAGCAATGGACAAGTTCACAAGTAGGTAGTTTGTCACGGTTCTCATCCTCTTATGAGCGAGAACGATCCAAATCACCGTTACATTTCCTGTACATGCCACAACCACCATTGCTCCAAACAAAATGGACCAAATCATTTTACGCCACCATGGAATATTTGCTTCAAATGCGAGAACTTCCTCGTCCATCTCGTACATTTCCGTCCCATTAGCTCCGCTAACATTGGACCCACCATAAGAACCCTCCAGTGAATCGTTTTTGCCACTCATCAAAGTCAGCTCGCTCATTAGACCCAAGTTGGAATTGCTGTTGGTATTGATGTTGTTGCTTCCATAAATGTAATTGCCGCTATCCTCATCAATATCATCAACGCCATTTTTTGTATGCAGCACCCACGGGGGCTGGTCTCGTAAATAAAGTGGAAAGCTTGTTGATGATATCGCAGATGAGGACAAGGGAAGCGGATGGGAATGATGATGATGGTGATGGACTTGATGAAATTCTGAAGATGTTCCCTTGTGCTTCCGAGTCGTCAAAAGAGGTATATTAACAGCAAGGGGGGATATTGTAACCTTTCCTCCATCTACGTAGATACTCAAGGATGGACAGGTTAGTAGGAAAAGGAGAGCAATATTGAGTAAATGTATGGTCTTCATGTTTGTAAATTTTCCTTCGAATCAGTCCTCAACCTGAAATTATTTTCAAAAACCAATTTTCAATTAGTTTATAACTTTGCCAGCCTGTAATCTTTGATTTTTACATTGATACCGCACACATATTCTGCCTAAAATCAATTCTGCCTACTGCATCATGCATTTATCCAATATTTGTTTTTAAATTCAAAAATTCTGAAAATGTTGTTGAGTTGCAAGTGACTTATGTAGCTACTACTTTGTGTGTTAAATCTTATATCTAATCTTCTTCTTCGACGATTTTGCAGACATTTGAGACATAATGGGCTTGATTCTTTAGCTTAGTTTTTTGTGCTCGTCAAATTCGGTTATCTCAAAAGTTTAAATCGTATTAGGTATGTATGTATATTGGTTTCACCAAGAAAGAGGGCCAATGCCCTATATATGTGCATTAATATTTGCGTTCAAATCCAGAGAGCTTTCTTCAAGTAGTATAATACACAAGGAAGATGATGTTCGCAGGATGAATTACACAATTCCTCTACGCAAGGTTCTCTGCCTTAGAGTTAGACCTGAACCTTAGAAGCTAATATTTCCAATTTTTGTTATTTCTTGGCCTCAATTCAATCTAAAGTAGATTCTTTTTTTGTTATTTGCTTACAACAAAGATAAAATTCATGCAAAAGACTATGACCCAACAAGAAAAGAAATTGACGTTTTAAACCTGCCTTTGATCCATAATCCCTTTATGTGAGCAAGACGAAGAAGAAACTACCAGCGATTAAATAAAAGGTAAATGTAGGATGATTCGTATGTAAAATTTTAGGTAAAAAGGTATGCAAAATATTCTACCCCTGTTAGTTTGTAAATGAGCTCTATAACATACCATACTTTCTAGGGGAGATAATTAATTTGCCAGAAAGATTCGACCTTTATGAGTTTAGCCTCTCCGGTATTTCTACACCTTAGGGGTAAATCGTTTGAAATAATACGGAATTCTGTGTTTATCGATCGATTGCTCATACCCTGAGATTGTGTCCATACAAGTATAAAATATTTTATGTCAATCGAAGAGTTGTTGTAAGCTGTACCTCCTATAAGTTCTTGATAAGTGATTGGTGCTACTTTTTCCTTACTGAGAGACATAATATGGTAGGGCCAAAATGTATTTACTGTGGTTTAGTTCGACAGTTTGATTTTTGCCTTCACCATCGACAAACCACCATGGATTATGGATGGGATTATTATCAATAGCCAATAGCACTTATATTTATTGTCAATTGTCGTAAAATTAAAAAGAGCATCTAGCGTAAGCGACGTGTGATTCCCTGGGGGGTACTGAGAAAATAATCATGGCGAAAAACTAGCAAAACACTAGAGAATAACCTAAAGTATCAAAGTATGGTTATGATATCATAGACTCTAAATGACATTTTACAAATATTGTCGTTTATCAGCAAAGTACAGAAAAGTGCTACGACTTTTCTTGAGGCATTTTAGGTTTGTCACAAAGTCTTTGAGTCACCATTTCCATCTTTCTCCGCTTTCCCCACTACATACTTGGAGAATGAAGTTACAAAGCTGCATGCACTAAAGCACTGTCTAGATGATTAAATGAAATAATGCTTTGTCCCAATTGCGTATAAGTGAAGATAAATGACATCAAAGGTTTGTATACCTCTCATATCTTGGTACTTTCATTTTGAATGATTATGAATACCGTATTAAATGTACTTACTGTCATAATCAGAGAACGAGATTTTAGGATTTGTCCTATTCTTTAATATTTCACCTATCACAAAATCATTTGGCACGTGAATGAATCATGTAGAAAGAAATCGTTTCATGCTTTCATATTTGTCATATTTTGTCCTATTTTGGAAATTTTTTTCTTGTCCAAGGACATGCAGATTTAGAGATTTTTGTGCATATGTGGTCCTATTTTAGCATTTTTGCTTACATTTTCCGACATTTTCGTCATATTTTATTAATTTTGGAATTCAAAATAGAACTGAATTCCCAGAAAGTTTATGAGTAGTTTTTATACCTGCGTAAATTACTGCACACATACAACGTACGCGTATTAAATGGTAGTTTGGCATCATAATTGTGAATGCATAATGCTTTAGAATGTCTATGTATAATAGAAGTGGAAATATTTGTCGTATTTTGTCATAATGTGCCGATTTTTATGCAAATGGTGTAAAAACTGGCAAAAATGTGTCCTAATATGTTATATTTAAGGATTTTTCAAGCAAATAGTGTTAAAATTTGCAAAAATTTGTCCTATTTAATGTCCTACTTTGCCGATTTTTGAGCATATTTCTTCTTTCTCTGGAAATTAGAAAGGTAGCTGTGCTTCTGTTTTTTGTAAAATGTGAATAGAAACACATCTACAGGATTCCTCAGGAGGTTCTGTGGGTTGAGTACAGCTGGAATTTTAATTTTGGTTATGTACCTCCAGATAAAATACACCTACGCTATTGAGCACTTTATTGCTTGACGAAAAAACGATGATCATAATGACGTCATCGAACTAAAAGTCACATACATTACATTTATGACATCCGAAAAACATTTTTGTGTCCTCCGTAAATATTGTGAAATGTGAGCTTTGTTTGTTTAGTTTTTCAATGTCCTTTGTTCAAACTTGAGACAAATATTTTTGTTATGAAGATTTATAAAACATTATAAACCATGTTATCTAAAAATAACTTGCTTATAGTTTTACATAAAACTGCGTAAACCGGCGGATTAGATTGTGCAAAATATGTAAACAGCTACCATATTCCTTTAAAGGATAGACTTTTGTGTCCCGTTTTTGGTAGGACTCATTTAGTCACTATGATTAATGTTTGAGGTACTTCTCTTCATCAAAATGTACGGACAGTAAAACTTTTTTCTAACATTGAAATTATTTTTACGATCTTTGAAAATATATTTTGCGACTAAATATTGTAGCACCCCTCCCTGGTATTAAGCAAAATCAAATCAAAATAGTTTACACAGATCCATAAACTTTTAAGATCCGCAACCTAGTGTATTCTCAAACTATTAAGCGTATCAAAGACTAAGAGCTCAAGAACACTCAGCTACGATAAGTATTAATATAAATCATTAAAAATCATGTTCACAAATCTAACAAAAGCTGCTTACAAGCTAGAATTTTGCTTTTTTTGCTACCTACCCAAATATCCATTTTCATTCTCACCCGATTTCAGGAAACTAATCCTCACTAAATCATATATCGAATGGGGAGATTGGATAGTTGGTTAGATGGCTGCAATTACGATTGGCCTAGAAAATATGTATCTCATCCTAGAGCACTTTTGGATTGAAAATGGTCGAAAATCCAATTTTGTTCAATTGTTCGGTTTTGCTTGTGAAGAACTTTGCCTTATCGTATTTTGGACAGTTGGCCTAATGATACTATGGAGAGCAAATGATTTTGTTACAGTACTCTATCAAGTTCTACAGCTTGAACTTCCAATTGACGAAAGGTATGTAGTAAAAATATCTTTCACAGATCAATCTTTAATTATCGACATTTTTGGTTAAAGAGGATGATTTTATTTTAAAAACTCAAGCTTTCGACAACTTACCGTTAGCTTTTTCAAGAGTAATGACAAAAAGAAAATATTTTAAGAAAGGAAACATTTTTTATAAAATATGAGAAAATATGAAAATTAAATTAATCTAAAGCGAGTGGTATCCATGAGCTTATATCGTGTCCAGTATTCCGGTTGATATTGTTGGGATGTTTTTGTATGAATATGGCTTCTTTGAAAATCCGCTGGAACCATCTTTTTTTTTTGTTGGCACTGGGAACCACTTGGACAAATCCCGTTTGTATCATACAGGATTACGACAGCTTCAGTTATCGTTATTGACATTGTACTTCCCGATGCAAAATACCGGGAAATTCATACTATAATTATGCTTCTATAAATGCGACTAGCTCTGTTAGCATCGTGTATGGTGAAAATTGGGCGAACACTTACAATGGTGATTTTATTTGGGATATTTTTGACCGCAACACTTTGTCTAAGCTATTTGAAATATGATACAAGAAACACAAAAGAGTTTATAAAGTATTACAATAAGTGCAGGTTAGCATATCGCTTTATAGAATTCGTGGCTTCTATTGTGCTGATGGTTGCTCTTGCTATAGTTTACTCATGCATTGCAATTTTTGTTTGGCTGTGTATTCGGGGTTAATTGATGCGTATTTTTATATAATGCTGGCAGTAGCAGCCACTGGGGTTGGATTTGTAACAGTAATGGTTTTGTCTAAAATTGTGGGTGCTTACGAAAGCTTGGAAAATGAGAAAAAGGTTTTCGTCAACCTAAAACTCCGGATTTGTCATCTTAATTTACCGTTTTTTGCTCTTAAATCTGAAAAATAGCAAAAAGGTGACGATTCCGGAAAATTAAGGTGATGAATACGGAGGAATGTAGCTTTTGTTTATTGCTATCGTCCTAAATTTTCTTGGTCCCCTGACTACAACAAATAGATTATTACCCAATTATATAAAACCTGAGGAGTTTGAATCACTGGTTGGATGGCTGCGATTACGTTTGGTTTAGGAAACGCATCTATTTCTAGAGAATTTTCTTTTTGAACATGGTCGAAGATTCAATTTTGCTAAATTATGGGAAAAAGTTTTTCGTCACTATCTAAAATACACACGTCACTATTTGCGGATTAATTGCCACTGTTTTGACGATTTTTATAGTGGCGTTCCACCTGGAGCTTTTGCCACTATTTTTGGTGCTATTACCACTAAAAAATCTTGAATTATTTTTCAGAAACATTTTTCACGTATTTTGAGTATTATAGGTACTGCAAAAGTTTCATTCAGTCATGCTTTTTGTTCAATTTGGTTTCAGAATTGTGTCATTCTTGGCATCGCTGTGTATTACCAATGAACTTGATTAATACCATTGTTCATACCAAGCGCAGAAGCAGCCAACCAATGCAAAGGCTACAAACCAAAAGTCATGCCTTTTATATAGATGCATGTTTAGATATGTTTGTATTATGAAAATGTGACATCACAATCAATAATCTAAGTGGATCGCGTTATATAGTTTCACTTTTTAAATAATATGAGTGTGTTTCCAAACAATCCTTTGCATCAGATCACTCTTTCTATCTTTGCTAATTCGGAAATGAACTTATTTGTAAGTGCATTTCTTGTATTCACACAACTTCTAAATGACTTTCATTAAACGCAGATGTATAATAGGTATTTGTATGCCTGAAAAATTGCTTAAGCTTCTACAAGAAGACTACATAGGGCAGGCTCAGTCAAAAGCCTGAAAACATAGATCGAGAAAAATAAAACATGACAACTTCCAATTGTCAGAAAAACAATATTTAAAGATTATTATATACTAACGAACAAATCCTGTCTTCTGTTTTGATAACGAAAAGGAGTTCAAGTTATAATAGAGTAAACTCCAATTAGTTAAACTTCAGGACCTTAACTTCTTCAAATAAACCAGGACATATGACCATGTGAAATTTTACAACGTGGTTTTGTTATAAAGCTAGGCACTGTCCTCTACAAGCTTTGAAACAACAATTTGCATTATTCAAATTCATTGGTAATACACAACGATGCCAAGAATGACACAATTCTGCCACCTAATTGAACAAAAAGCATGACTGAATGCAACTTTTGCAGTACCTACAATACTCAAAATACGTGAAAAATGTTTCTGAAAAATAATTCAAGATTTTTAAGTGGTAATCGCACCAAAAATAGTGGCAAAAGCTCCAGGTGGAACGCCACTATAAAAATCGTCAAAATAGTGGCAATTAATCCGCAAATAGTGACGTGTGTATTTTAGATAGGGACGAAAAACTTTTTCCCGTACACAAATACTTTTCGTATGACAAATTCGTTGTTCCGAGAACTCATGAGGATAATGTTTTGTT
Source organism: Willowsia nigromaculata (assembly GCA_034700605.1). Classification (NCBI taxonomy): domain Eukaryota; kingdom Metazoa; phylum Arthropoda; class Collembola; order Entomobryomorpha; family Entomobryidae; genus Willowsia; species Willowsia nigromaculata. The sequence continues at coordinate 2,493 of JAQIXX010000607.1, read as the reverse complement.
TACATATGTACTTATATTTCTCTTATTCGACTGTATCTTTCCATTTTGTCGATATTACACCGGATTTATACTACTGTAAGAGAAATACAATTTTAAAGCAAAAGGTGCAACTCTAAACATCAATAAACCTCAAGGGATACTAATCGTTTTGCTAAGATATATATGTATGTATGTGTCACATCATGAAACATTCAAATTGATTTTGGTATTATTGTGACTGGTTGCTTGTAAAGTTATAGTCATGTGAGAGTATTATATCCCATATACAAAACTATGTGATACACACAACACAATCCAATTTTAGATTATTGACTGTAGATTGAGAAGCACGATATTTAGTGTTTGATTAAAAAATATTATTAACTACTTGAGTATAGCATGCATTCAAACCAAAAGTAGAACAAATTTATATATGCAACTCAAATGTATTTGGAGTTACTTTCTTTCAAATGTTTAATGATTTCTTGAATGATAACATTGCAACAGAGACGTTCTATCGCGCAATTTAACCATAAAAAGATCCACTTTGACTTGATATTTCATAAATTTTCAATTTGTAAAAAGTCGCAGCAAATTTTGCAGTCGTTTCTAGCATTCGAAATCCCAAATCATTCATTTCTTAACCAAGACGGAAGACATTAATTTTAAAAGCAGCTGCGTTTTAACTAGAGAACTAGCTCATCCAGAAAACAAAAGTGCAAGCACAACTAAATGTATATTTGTAGCAAGCGTTCGCTGCCCATCAAAAATATATATACATTTTCATCATCAATTTTCAGTAAAGTATTTGATGAAAACGTGTTTTGATAAGGGCATGGGGCTGTCTTTAGAAAAGACATCGCCAACATGTATGGGTTTTCAAATTTGCCTTAGTCGTATACATATTAAAGGGACAATTCAAGCAAATAAAATTTCAAATAGATATTTTTAGCATGTTGAAACATAACAATTTTAATTTAGATCCAAGTATTACGTGTTAGATAAATGTATATTTTGTATATAGCATGTAGTCACTAACTACAAAACAAAACAACACATTAGCATGTTATGGTGTTATAAAAAGGCCTCATTTGTTGTGTTTTGTTCACTCTTAGCAACCAAGCCAACATCATTATTGACGTAAAAACGACGCCAATTCCTATTTGTAAATTTTAAAAAAAGCCTAGATTCAGAGCTTACGGTTTATTTGCTTCCTTGTCTTGGTGATCAGGCGAGCATGGTTTTTTTCCATCGGGTAAATTGAGCTCTAAACTTATTCAAATTCCAAAACACTGACAGTTAGAGTTATTTTCTCTGGTTAGCTTCTGCGCTTCTTCTATTCCCACATATTAGTGGAACTATTTTTGTCTATGTTACCATGAATTCAACAAGAAGAAAACGCAAAGCATCTACAAAAGAAACCAAACATTCCGCTAGTTTAACAAATTTCTTTCTTGTCTATTTTAATTTCACTTATTACTTATTATTGTCCCCATTTCGTATAAATCGCACTAAAACAGGAAATGAAAAGTTTGAAATCAGACAGAATATCTACCAGTTTGTTTTGTGCGCACTGTTGAATGGACTTACCATACCCGTATATTTACACTACGTTCGGAGTTCCATGCTACAATATTTTGAAAAAGTGTCCAAAAATGATGTCACCGCGGCTTTTTACTTTCGTATGCTCGCGACCTTGCTAGTCATTGGCTTCAGAATTTTAACCATGAAGAATTTTTTTCTAAATGCGTCTCAATACGCGCATATTCTAAACCTCATTGAAAGTAAAACACAATCATTTTCAGTTGGGAATATGAGTGTAAATTTTTAAAATTTGGTAACAATTTATTTACTACGTTGTCATTTGCATGTATTTTAATATTGTGTATCTTATATTTTCAGATTCAGAAAAAGGCATTCGTCATCTTGATGTGCACATTTACCACTTGTGCTGCAATAATTTGGACCATTAAACTTGTTGTATTATACCCCACTGATGCATCAGGCGGGCCGGTTTGGATCAGGCGACTGGTGTCGAATGCTCGCTTCACTTTCTTCATAATCAGCAATGTCACAGAAAGTCAAATGATTTTAGAATCTGATCAAATCACTTCTCTTGATTATGTTTTGACAGTTTTCAATACCATTGGTAGGATTCATGAGTACCTTCAAAACAAATTTTATGATTTTTCACTGATGATAGCCGTGCTCACAGTTTGGACTGCTGCCAAAGGCTTTTCAAAAACACTTCAGACTGAAATATGTGACTATTCGGTCGATGCAGTCTCATCAGGGGAACCGATGTTCATCAATAGGTCCAATAAAGGGAACAAGCGAAACTCATCTGGAACGCGAAGAGAAAACAAGTCATGGCCGGAGATGTACAAAATGTATCTCAGCTTCTGCAAACTCTGCCAGGTTGTGAATGAGGCATTTCGCTTAAGGTTTGGTCTCTTCTTGAGTTTATTTCTCCTCTGGATGTCAGTATCATTGGATGCCGTACTCACAACTACA
>JAQIXX010000606.1:0-53227 GCA_034700605.1 Willowsia nigromaculata | reverse complement strand
ACCACGCTTTTTCCTACCATGGTTTCATCTCCATCTTTTGCCTCTCCACTGGTCCGTGCGTTGAATAGCCTCATCAAATATGTAATGACTCACTACTTCTACCAGTATAGTTGATAATATAGCAGCATGATGTTTAACTCGAACTACGCGTCCATACTACTTTAACAAATAATGATAGAACCGTACGTGGGAGTATACTAGTCATATTACCTTTTCATGATTCTTTAATTAACTAGACGCTCTAAATTATTAATATAGGTACCTATATCTAATATTCAAACTCGTATCTCCAAGGGCTCATTTACACGAAAAAAAAATTCAGGATGAAAACCTTATTCGTCGCTTCATTGGAAAGAAATGTACCGAGTTGGAATGTTTTTTTTAACTTAAAAAACACGATCTCCACGTGTTTGCAACATTGTGAATGAGGAAAGAGTTGATCTAGGATTGCAGTTCTTCTTGTTTTGTGGCACGAGAATAATAGCGTTTCACATTGTTTGTTTATCAAACAGACTGAAGGTTAAACGGCTTAGCTGTGATTGAACTCTGAGAATTTTACAAGCTGCGTAGTAAGCTGCATAAACAACGTAAAACCACGCGCCAGGTGAAGCAGATGTCAATGACAAAAAATGTTAATGTAAAACTCATAAAAGTTCAAAATGTGGTTGTTTAGTTATGGTAGAAAGTGGTTTTAAAGTATTATAAGCGCATAATATGACGCCTCAGAATGACTTGTAAGAGGATTTCATAAATATGTTGTTGTCCAAAACGTCTTATTGCAGACCCTTAAGTAAACATGCCAGAAAAAATACTATTAGAGTGGCATTAAGTCGATGTATAAGATTTCCCCAATTTTGGAGCTTCGACCTTGAAAACATTTTCTCCTGATTCACACTTTCTCCAAAACAAATAAACAAGTAGAACCTCAAAAATACCCATTGTATCATTTTTACTTTGCCAAGAAAGCAACAAAATATGGCATTTTTATAAGTAACAATAAACTCTAACGCATTGCGTGATGAGCTGGGAAAAATGAACAATATGTGTTTCTTCTCTGAAGTTTATTTCATGTAGCATTAAGCGTTATTTTTAACTAGAACTCGAATAATTCTAAAGGTATATAGATTGGATTAGGTAAACGTGAAGGCACATTTCTCTTCTAAAGCCGTAAAACTCCACACCAATAACTACTCATGTGTACGTACACACTCTTTCATAACGCTTACGGTAGCTGTATCATGATGATCGCACCTGCGACGTTACAAAACGAGGTATAATTGTTATCGTCTAAAATTTTCCATGTCAATAAAAGCAGAACATGTGCGCAACGTGAGGGCATCCATACATAGCACCTTTAATTTTTCACTAGCTACTTGATTCAAAACTCAGGACTAAAACTTCCCTTCTGCCTTGTTTTCTTTATAGTGCTGTAAAATAGCCAATAAAATGAGATTTTTAATAGTGCAAAGAGTATCGCCATCACCACTAATATCAAAAGAGAAGAAACAACTTTAGACGGTTATGTTATATCAGGAAACTTTACTTTGTGTGTAACACATACAGACATACATAACTGAATGTGTCTATCCATCAGTTTCGCACACTTCAAGCTCGATGAAAACTTTCAAAACTTTATGCTAAAAATTCGTGTCGAATACAACTTTTTGAACTAGGCGTTATGAAGTTAAATGGGCATTAATAAAACTTGAGTGTAATGCACGTTTGTATCGAACCTCAATAACTGAATTATTTTTGTATAATGTAGCATTGTTTTTGAAATATGAACCCTCATTGAAATTTATAGATTAAAAGTGAACTGTCCAAATGGAGCAAAGTGGAGCAAGCAAAGTTAATATGAATCTCTGGATAACACATCCGCAAAAGTAATAATTCACACTTTTTCTTGTTTATTTCAATTTCTACCAAGTTTCCTCTGCGTTCTGTGCAGACAACATGGTTACATTTCACATTTAACCTTATAAAACTTTGGAAAAGTTACATGGGCTTCTTCTCTCCTGTTGTTTTGTTACACTATTGCTATTTATGGGAGTCCTCATGTTACACAGATGCATTCTTTGTGTAATGTCGAATCAAAAGGACTGCTAGAGTGAATTGTTCATTCAAGATTCTCTTTTTTGATTAGTGAAAGTAGGCAGCTTTGTTGGGTTTCGTCTCATCCTTCCATTTAATTTTTAATATTCACACAAACACGTACACTTTCTTTCTCAAAGAGAAAGTAAAGTTAATATGCAAAACCCGTAGTTCTTTTTACTGCAGTTTCTCTTCTTTAAATTACGTTAACAGTGCCATCCTGCAGATGTGTTTATCTAATATTACGTAGTGTCTATGAAGGTTTTCGGATTATCTAGTATAAGCTATGCATGCTTTTTATTTTTTATAACACTGGAGTCCAACTTGGGAAGTAGACTGCTGAAGAGTGTTTTTTCGTTTCAGGAAAAACTAGCAAACCCGGAAAAAACTATGCACAAAAGGAAATACATATGAGTAAGCATTCCCCAGTTCCATATTTTCCTTTGTTCGTTGAGGTAATGAAACTGGGATGGAAGCAGCTAACCTATTGCTACTTCAAGTCTTGGAATGGCTGTTCTATCAATTTCACTAGAACGACATGAAATTTTGCTATGAATACATTAATATTTATTTCAACTATAAAGAATAAAATTGCCAACGTTCCAGTATTTTCGTCCTTTATTCCAGTTAATAGCCCCTAACGTAAGACACCAGCCATATTCTTCGCACGGACTCTAATAAGTGTGGATTTTTTTAAAAAGGAAGATCCTCAGCTAAGATAATGTTGAATTGTGCGACAACAACTCAAAAATTTAGTTCTTAAGTCTCGAATCAAGCAATTTTGCTGCTGATTCAGTTGATATGGTATACATTTCCATTAACTTTGCGCCCTGTTGTTCACTGCCATGTGCCCCACTCCAGAAGACATACATTGTTATTGTGTACAACAACGTCCATATAGATAAGTACAAACTGCGACTACTGCGATGCTACTAATAACACCTATTCCAGCAACTCTTATGCCTCATCTTAAGATCCGCGCACATGGTTCCTTGCCCCTTGTGCATTTGACTCCACCTTGTAATGAATAGACCAACATTTATCATCATATTCTCAAATAAAGAGATTTTGGCATTAATCACGAGGGCTCATAGCAAATACAATAATGTTCGTAGACTTATAGTTTACATAGAACCATAACATAGTACCTAACTTTTTGTGTGTTGTAGTCGAAGCTAGAGAGCGTATTCATGACAAATGGGATACATTTTGGTGGCATAGTTGTATCGAATAAAAATATGATAAAAAAATTTACCCATTTTTGCTACAGGCTATTTATTTACCCTTAGTAGTGAATTCTACGAAAGCATGTAATATGATATTACAACATAGATAGGTGTGTTCCTGGGAGATAAAATTCTTACGGGTAGCTTTTAAGTAACTACTTTAGTTGGAAAATATAATCATAATAAGCTGCATTCACTGGAATCAGCTATAAATCAACAGTGGCAAAACAGGTTCATCAAAATTTTTCAGCATCTTCATGTCGTAATGTACTAGCATGTAACCGGAAATCCAACGAAAAGCGGAGATAAAGTGAGTTCAAGTGTTAAATGAACTAATGAAATGTATGCTATATCTATACTCAAGTACAACATGAACATGTTTAGAACATGTTACGCAAAAATTGAAGCCGCAAACTTATTCTTCGGTATATTATTTTTCTACTCTGCACATTACTCTGCACTATATTTCACGCAGTGAAAGTATTCTATATCTCATTTAGAAGCATGATTTCTGGTTTGGGTATATCAGAGTAAAAATGAAGTGGACAGGTTCACCATTTTAGTCAAGTGGTGCGGTATGGTCAGTATAGAAGTTTCTCAGAAGCAGTAAAAGTCAAAAAGATTTTTACTCAGATCGACAACCATCTTGCTTTCGAGCCCTTTTGCAATCAAGTTCATATAAGGTTTCCTGAGGATTCTTCCCATTGACCTTACGTAGAAAGGATATGTATCTACTGTATGTTTTACAGATTGATATTCGCGAACTAACTTGATAATATTTATTCAACTTGATGTTTACTTGAAAGTAGTCCATTTCTGTTTCCAGTATAGCTTCTCAAGATGATACGTTTTCTTACCATATTTGATAGCAAACCTGATAATCTCGACTAATATGGTTCACTGGTTGCTGCAAACCTCCTTGAACGAAACGATATTGTTCGCAATTTTCTCTTATTGTTTAACTTTTGTATTTTCATTAATCTGCTCTCGGTTCAGAAGCCAAAGTAAAGATTCAGGATTGTATTTTTCTTTAAGCATATTATGATGGTGATAACCTGCGTCAAACTTGTTTTTCAATCTCATATATTAAGTAACTATATACTCAAGATAAAACTTTCCGTCTGCGAGAGTCTTCCTCATTTCCAATTCCAAAGGTGCTCAAAAAGTTCAGACTATGATATAGTGAAAGTAAGAGACATTGGCTGGAGAAGCTACCTTAAAATTTACTTTCGTTTTTTGTGCTCATAATGACATGGACTACTATACCTAGAAAATTGCTGATGACGTGATACCATCTTATATTCAGTTTCCTTTAGGTTCGGATCCGTTTCAGATGTTATAATTAGCCTTACAATCAAGAATTAATTATTTAAATATGCAAAATGTTTCGGAAATGTCTTGTGAATACATATTTCCTTGTATGTGGGCGGACCTGATACATTGCCGAGGCCTGTAAGTCCGCATTAAAGATTTTACATGTAGCTGGCATATGTTGTAGATTGTAATTTGAAACTTTTCAGTTATAAATAACTAAATTACTCCCTGATTAAAAAGACTTAAAATCGATTAAACCTTTGTTGTCAAAAACATGTTCCACCTTAACTTCAAGAAAGCAATTGAACTCATTCGCAGAGGCGATTGAACTCCTTCTCCCGTAATCATATTCGTCGTACAATATTTCTACTAAATTTCACTAATAGATACTTTGCTTATTTTGAAATTCCATTTTTAGTTTCCACTGGCTGATTTTTATAATTTCAGGAATTGCAGATTCATTGAGGGGAACTTAAATCTCATAAATGTGTCTCGTGTACTAAAATGCATTGAGTAAAAAGAATCAGCACATAGTCATTACGTACGAAAAGTAGCATTGTCAAAACATTCCAAAGTGACGTGGATTACCCTTTCTTGCATCTCCCGTGTAAGTATTGCTTTGTTGTTGGATGTTAGAAGCAGGTCAACGAATTACCCATCAGTGCACTATCTTACTACACATTTATTGTCAAATCCCTTCCGCTCTAGAAGGGCTATACATTATTTACCACCAGCACCAGACCCAACCATAATTTTCAATTCACCTGATGTGCTGTTTCTCCATAAAACCAACTGGTGTTCACAGAAACAATAACACTAACGCCATTACAACGACCGAAAGAAGCAATCGCTATTACAATTAAGCTGAAAGAAAAACATTGCATATTATGTGAATGCATTGGTTGGCGGACAAAGACGCGATAACATCAGCTACGAAGTGCCAGCACATGCAATAATAATAATACAACTAATAATAGAAACGACGACATTAAACAACATAGGTAGTAGTAATAGTAGCAGTGCTTCTGCAGTCACTAACCGCCAACCACAACTCGTGTGCTATCAAATTCGCCAAACAATTTTTTGTGTGATTTTAAGTGTACCACTCTGCATGCTGCACAAAATCTACTAAAAAACTAACGATAGAAAAATAGACACAATGAGAACGGAGTAGCAGCCAGCACAAGAAGTTTCGATCGTTGAGAGAAACGGCAGTCATTGGAGACAAGAGAGGACAATCCACAGTTTCATTTTTATGGGGCAACTTTATACGCAGTAGTAGGAATTTACATTGATACATACATACATGCATAGGTATCTACAAAAATAGAACTACTAAAATCACTTGTCCTCTCTTTCCACCTCCTCAAACGAACGAACGAACCTACCAACGTCATCTTCATTGGCCATTGCGAGCACACACATACACACACAACTGAAGTAATTAAAATGAACGCGAATTTCGCCAGCGCGAGTGAAGTAATAAGCCCCGATGGTGCTAAAAAGATCATATCTATTGCAAAAAGTATCAACTGGCTCAATGTTTAATGTAACTATTCACATTCAGCTGTAGAAGAAATGCTGCCATAATGTAATTGTGTATGTTTGTGAATGAGAGAGAAAAAAACGCGTGTGTGGTTAATGTGAGGAAAACAAGTGAAAACACATTTTCAATTGAGTGCTCCAAGTCCCAATTCAATCTAACGCCAGACCAGTAACGTTATTTGATGTTTAATTCGGAAGATGTGGAGAGGAAAAGGAGATGGAGAAGAACGAAAAGAGTGAGATGTGTACGTGTTTGTAATAAACTACTTAACTCACAGTGGCATTTTTCCATGATTCAATATGCTCCTCTTAACATCATTTTACTTTTTTCTCATGATTTGTATGGATGTGGTGCTGTTCATCACTCCTCAGCTTGTTTTAGCTTGTTCTACACAAAACTAACCGAAAATGATTTTATGAACGAACAGCGCGATTACTTGGATGAGTCTGCTATGAAGGTGTTTCCCACCCACCAAATTCACGATTGTAAACTATATGTACCTATCCGTATCATCCAACCGTTTAAAAAAATCACAAAGTATTTAAATAAAAGTACACGATGTAGAAAAGTGCCGGAAACTATACAAGCTCTCTGTTTTAAGATGCTCGATTTTCAAACTCAAAAAAATGGAGTTCTCTTTACTTTTGTTGTTAAACTAAGCATGAATATACAGACATGTCATTCATCTGTTATGCGTTGGTGTAAATTAAAAATACAACAAAAAATATATTGCCCCACACGTCAGAGACATATTCTGTTTGTTGAATGAATATATCTCATGATACGAGATAGACGTTATCAAATGACTTTCATCAAAGTACGTCCGTCATACTACGTTGCGCTACGAACAACTATCATCCCATGCCACTTACTACTGCATATAGCTGTATAAACATAAATTGAATCTGAACAGAATGATAATGACGACATCCTTTCATTTCAAAAACAGAATAATGTAAGGAGCAGATGCTCTCATCCTTCAAAATCATAGTTAACTGTGACTTTTGTGGCTTTGCTTGCACTATAAACTTTTTTCTCTCTATTTTGAATCTCTCATCTCTCTGCCTTTCCGGCACGGCTGCCTCCTTTAACTTGCATATTAGATCTTTCGTCTCTTATAACTGATTGTATAATTGGCCCCGGAAGGAGGAGAAAAATAAGTGCCTATATCAAGTGGCACCGGCACAACTGAGTAAATAGCGTGCAGCGATACAACCTTTACACGTATCTCAGTAATAGCGATTAGAATAGGACACTTTGTTTGTATGGCGTGTTTTTCGCTAAAAATAGCGATATGTATGAGATTTGAGATCAGATGAGTAATATTTATTTGCTATTATTCTATACACCTCGACTTCTTTCTTATCCTTGTCTCGTGACTACTTTCTCAGCATCTGCCTGCATCAGAGAGAAATGAAAAATTTATATTTTTTCAGCACCACCTATAACTTATCCCGTAATAATAGTTTTGGCATGATACTAACGATACGCTTTGATGATGATAATGATCACCACTATTTACAGATGGATTGCTATATTTTGTTAGAAAAAATCGATACACACAGATTGCATTTTATGAGTTTGTCACTAAGCTGTCCTGTAGCGTTCTACCAGCATAATTATTAAAAGTGTTTTGTTACATGTGTGATGGGTGACATAAGCTACTATAATGACACGAACGTCTGTCTATAATTATCGTGGCACAGTATACTTCATTGTCTCGGGAAAAAAAAATATAAATTTATGGCTAGCGTGTCTAGCATTTGCCAGGATAAACGTGCCTACATAATATTTCATAATGACACAAACAACTTTCCATCGCACGTACGATTAACTTAATCAGCTAAGGTAACCTGATTATTAGAAAATATGAAAATCTAATAGTATAATATGTATTTTTGGCGGGTTGTGAAATATGTTTTTGGCATAAGTCACTCAGCTCTAAAAGTCGTGGCTTCCTTAGTGCTCAATTATAAATGGGTTTCTTATCGGCCAGGATGCTCAAGTGTCATAGAGATCCATTCGTTATTTCCTGTTTTAAGCTTCCATAAAGCATAAGCATTTTTTACATAGGCACACATCCTTCTTCTTTCCTTTCCTCTGTCAGCCTCTTTCTCGTTGTGTAAATCTAGCGAAAATTCCAAGTTTCTAGTTCAATGTTCAAGGATCTCTTAAATAAATTTCAGCATGAATGAAAGCGTATCTCTCTGAGAAGAAAAAAACAAACGTGGATTTACATTTACGGATCAGCAAATAAATTTTAATGTTGGAATACCAAACTTCCACAATTTCAAATAGAAAGCATGTTATTATATCTCTCCCTTTAAATGGAATACAATCTGACCATTAGCAAGTTGTGTAGTCATGCGGAAGAAAGCACATCAAGTCAAAGCCTCAAAAGTAGTGATGAGCTAGTTTTCGTCTTTGAAAAGAGAACGTTGTACTGCGTGGGAAAATGATTAAGAAAACAAAAATAAAAAATAAAACAGGCAATCATTCGTTGTAAATCTAGCGTATCAACAGCAGTTTTTAGTTTTTTCCTAGCACAGCTAGTTATACTTGCTAAAAATATATATGTAAACTTGGTTTACTGATCACTAGACCTTATACGTATTTTGATAAAAGATTTATAGTTCCAGTGTGCCCCAATTCGGTTTTTAAACTAGAATGTCACTGTGGCTTCTTGTTATTTTGAGCAACACCACAAAGCCCATTCCACAACATAAATTTTTACCACCCAAAGGTTACAATTATACTCATATATGGAATTCTTGCTTGTTCACGCATACGTTTCAAATGAAATGAGATGAAATACATTTTGTGAAAGGATTTCATCATGATGAGCTTAAAGTGGTGATGGAAAACTATGCGTTTCACATGCTCAAACCTTTCATCTTTAAGTTTCCTTGTCCAAAAATCAGCCCATATATATTGCTGCTGTTGCAATTTGCAAACATGTTTTCTAAACGTCAGCTAAAATGCTAAAAAGAAGTTGCTCATTCATAAAGCTGGCTAAAAATGTTTGCACTTTTGGAGTGTCTGTATTTGCATGATATTGTGTAATATTAATACCCTGGACACATAGCTCTTGTTCACACTTGTCTGAATCTTTCCTCCCAAAGTGATCTTCCACTTAATAAAGCATTCTTCGCATGCAAGAAATATGATGCAAACAAGTAAGACACTAAGAACTGTCCAAATATTTGCAATGAAACCATAAAGACACAGCCTACAAGCTTCCGACGATCTCTCTCTACTTATTTATGACACGAGGACTTTTCTCCACGCTTTAAGAAATCCCAGGGTTGATGTGAAGCGACAAATAGTACCACTATTACAAACATTTCATTGCTCCCAAGATGTAACGTTCTTAAAAGTGTGAGCCTGTGACAGCCTCTGGGTGATGTTATGGTAACAACGATTATGCAATTAGATAAATGCATAGGAGGTTGGCTTTTGAAGGCGAGGAGCAATTTGAAATTGAGAGCTTGAGGGGAAAGTCTTATTTCTCAAGTACTACGACATTCCAGTGGTGTTCTATCAAATCTTTTGCTCAATGGAGTGCAACACAAATCAAAAAAGCCGAATAATCTTGCTCTCTCATCTCACCATATCGTACAAAAGCCAAAATATACCAAACGAAATACCTACGATCAGTACGATCCGCCATCATAATTGGTTTGCAAGAGATTTGCTTGGGGAAAGCAGAAATCGAGAATTTAGGGGCTAATGCTGAATGCTTTCTACTGGAAGTAGATGATTCTTTTCCATGATTTTATAGATTCCAACCAAAAACAAGCATCAACTCGTACATTCTCTTTGAATTCATTTGGCTGTCACAACAGGTTTGACAAAACGAAAGACATCTGTGAGGGATTAGGGTAAACCAACATTCTGTTTCATCTCGTTCCACCGAAACATGGAATTGAACCTAAACTCCTTTGTCTGCAATACAAATGGTAATTACTCCTTTCCAAGTTCATTTCCTTTCCCATTACATTTGAATGGGTTTGTCATTGTCATGTTCCGGAGGTTATAAATTAATCGATCAAGCTCAGAAAGGATGTCACAGCAGGGCATTTCATGTTTCCATCAAATTATGTGATCCTCATACTTGGTTCTTTGGCCTATTCCAAGTAGCTGCAACAGGACAAAATATGTGTGTGATGATCATATGCGATATGAGGAAGCGGGTCCTTAGCTTAATTCCATCTTTCTTCTGGGAGACCCCAGAATTGTTGGTGGTTTTTGTTCATGAATGACATCACGTGGTTTCACCACTATCGGTCTCTACGTATTTGTTAGTTGAGGTACTGGTTAGGAGGATCTGTTCACTTTCGTCAAGTACATATGTACCACAGCGCCAGCACGACGATCAAGTGCCACTAGGAATGATATGGTGGCTTACTATAACCATAAGCCCATACGCTGGTCCTTGCTTTCTACTAAATATTTACATAAGTGAACACGAGTAAACATGCTGAGATATAAAGATATAATGCCATCATTAATGATTTTGGTTTCCTTGAAAAGAGAGCTCTCAGATAATAACTGGTCAGCACAAAAGCTTTCCTGCAACCGTAAACGAGATTTTGATAACTAGATGTAAATCGAAATATGATTACAAGCCTATTCAAATCCAGGTTAACGACATGCCTCAATATTAAATGAATTCCCTTGAGAAAACCCCATTCATGTATGCATCTAACTCGAATGAAAGATATCTGCAGTTAGTTCCAATACACAAGGACAAAAACCAACAGTGTTTTGGCTTTTTTTCGATTCAGAAAAAAATGAGGGAATGTTAATGTTATTTTACCTTTTTTCCACAATACGTATTCCATTCAACGGATCTATTGAAAATGCATGTAGTAGGCCTTTGGGATTCAAAATCCAATCGAACAACAATTTTGAAAATGGAACGCATGGAAAAAACAGTTGAAGAATGTACATTTCTTTCAAAATATTTTATGCATCTGCAGTAACGGTTGTGGTATTCTCAGTGAGCTATTTTCGAAAATGAAACAAAATGCTGGATGAAATACAGATGATATTCCTGCATTGTCATAGGATTTCCTTAGACGTCCAAAGAACTTTCTAAACAGACTCGCATAGGTATATCTTGCTTCTTACAACAAAACGTGACTCCATACCGGGTAACCTTGTCGCATGAGAAAAGGAAGCTTAAACGGAAGGAATGAAAGAGCAAAGAAAGTAGTGCATATTCACATCAATAAAGAGTAACAAGATAAATCTGTAGTTGCTCTACTCATACGTCATAACAACAAACTCTGATGAGAAATGATGGTGCCTGTATTTTTTTTAGCAAATATGGAAGAGCAGACTAAAATGTGAAGCTGAATTAAAGGCAAGAGAGAAAAAAAGAAAGAAAATGTAAATGTACTCACCAAAGATCAGTGTTAACATGTCTGCAATCGCAAGGTTGAACAGGTAATAATTGGTAGAGCTCCGCATGTAATGGGCCTTGGCAATGACAAGACAGGTGCTTAGATTACCAAAAATCCCTGTGACGAAAATCGCTGTGTATATTACTGTGATGGGAATTAGCGAGCTGTATGGGAGGTGTTTGGGACCCAGATATTTTTCCAAGTAGTTCTCTTCATAGTCGTCTTGAACAAGACTCGAGTTATTATACGACAAATCCGCAGCAAAGCCCAGTTCCACGGACGATGGGGCAGGTGATGCCATTTCTTCCTCTATCAAAATTCTTTCACCTTGCACTTCGCCCATGTCTCCGAGGAGATGACTAAGAAAAGGTCGCTTCTCACTTTCCCAATCTCCGTGTATGCTCATCATGACATTTTCATTACTTCTTGCCACCTATGGATTTCTTCTCAGCCAGCATCTATTCTATGGACATTCTGGAAATGATGAGAGGTATTGGGATTGGAAATTGCCGGCTAGCTCTTTTAATCTCGAGATAAATACACGGTTGACATAATAACAACCTTCTCAAAATTTCACTTATGCGTATCCACTGGGATGGAATACACTGACCTACTTTGACCGTTATAACAGCAAATTAACTTTGTAACTAAGAGTCTATATGAAGTTTTCAGTTTGTTACGGGTAGATTTTGAGAAATTCTGAGCTGAGAGTTTGCTTGGAGATTTAGCTGGAAATGTTCTTTTTTTCTCACCTGAATCTCTAGTTCCCCCAAAAGAAGTCCCTAGTTGCTTGGTGAAAAACTTGGTTTACTCGCAACGAGTGAATCAATTAAAAACAGAAAAGTTTATGTTGATTGCTCTCAGTAAAAGCTTGCAATGAGCAGTTATCCTGATAATACTGATGATAATGATGTGATGATGATGATGACGATGTCAGCATTGTTCTGTTTTCCTCTTTGTATTCCACTTTGAATTGTCCAAAGACACCTAACAGATTGCACTACTAGGCTCAAAGAGTTTTTTATGAATGAGATAAAGGCTGAACTGTTGGAGTTTTTGAGCTGGTAATCCGACTATTGTGTTGATGATGACTATGCCATTTTCTAAACGACAGAGACTTCTGAAGTGATGTATGTATTTGAGTAAATTATACATATATACTGTAGGACATCAAGTCTGAATATCAATTTTAATAATTGCTCCCCAGGTACGCAACCACCACAGTAAACTTTTCTGTTACTTTCACTGCACCGTTTTTGTGTTTCTTCACTGTTAAAGTCTATTAGAAGTTGGTGTACTTTGTTGAGGGTAAAAAATGGACTGAAGTAAATCGGGTTGTGTAATATTAAACGCGTTGAAATGAAGTTAGTTTGAGTTGTGACTATGTACATGTGTGTGAGTACGTTTAAACATTCAGGAGGTTTCGCATAATAATGATGACAAACACATCATGATAATCAATTGTCCCACGGAGACTTTACAGTTGTGAATGGTACAAACGTAACCTTCATCCACAGATAAGTCTTCCTCTTCAAAACATGACTTCAAGTACTTGTGCTTTTGCTGGTTTGTAGGTATAGCCTACACAACAAAAGTGCACTTGAATTCATCCAATTCAACGGTTTACTCTGCGAGTGAAAAGTAGACTGTGAAAGTGACACTCAATATAATTTTACTTAAGTCAATATCCCCCCAGAAAGTCCTTGGGTCACCAGAAATGATATTACTCTGCGGTAAAAGTAGCAAAGTACCTTCTCATGGCTTTTCAGAGAACTAGCCGTTGACAATTTGTATCTGCATATCATGCATTAAAATGAATGAATGGTCCATGCAAGAGTTGCTGGAGAGGAGCTGCACACTGTGTCCATTTGTATTACTGCACTGTTAGCAAAACCTCCTGTAAACAACACCACTCAAAGTGCAAAACTGTCGAAATAAGTCGTGTCCGTCCCAGAAATTTTACCGCAGCAGTTACCACATGAGCACAAAAACACGCGTGCAAAAGTACTTATCATAACTGGAATATTTGGTGCAGGACCATGTGCTTAGCAAATGCCAAAAAACAAGACGTCTCACTGTGAGATGACTTTGGTGAAAGTGGCAGTATCGATATTTTTATTATTATTTGCACAAGTTGTTAACGAAAAAATCTCTTCCATTTCAGTCAACTAATTTTATATATCTCCCTTATTTTTTCATGAGCAAAGCTCTGAGCAATGCAACGCTCCTACTCAAAATGGACTGGCTGGCTGCAGGGAACCTTAGTTTTGTAAGCTTGCCAAAAATATATAGCCGAGAAAGTGAATGAGTTGCACGTTTTTTCCCTTCTTTTCTCGTGTTGTTGGGTATGTAAGTGGTACTCTGTGCACACACGTTGCGTGGACCAACTTCTATAAACGACATTCATACGGTACGACACGAGGAACGTAACCTCGAGCATAGTCCATATTATATAGAAAACATAACTGCTTGCAGAACGCGCTCTTGCCTTGCCCCCACCACCAACATCGCAATAGCTGAGTGTAAACTTAAGAATGATTTCGTTAAGCTTACTTTTGCCTGCGTTCATCCGCCGTCTTCAACCAGTTTTTTTTGCAAAAGCTTTCGACTAGACGATGAGGTATATAGTAGTAATTTTTTCATCGGAGTTTGTGTTGCATCAGGATTTTGCATGTGCGTTTCTATAAGGAATTTGAACATCTTTGCTCTCAGCAACAACATAAACAACAGCCCTGGAGGCTGCAGATTCTTTGTTCACTTTTCGATGTATATATTTATTTTGCTTTCTCCAGTTGTAAAACCCTCTTCGATTGATAGTGGAAGAGGGTGGAAAAATAAATAAGCATAAGGAACGTACGTAAATCCTTCCAAGACAATTTAGCAACTTCTGTCACTCTTCTTACTGCACCATTCTAAGACTCATGAAGGAATGGCTTTTTTCATTGTGAAAATCCTCTTTCTTTCTCCCACACAATTTCACCAGTTTTTGCTGCATTCTCTTTGGTTAAATTCTCCGGAACGTGATTGCTTGTGTTGATGTCAGTTTGGAAGGGGGAGGTATGCATTGTAAATGTGAGAAATCACAATATTTCCGGGGAAAGGAAAAACTCAATGGGGGAAAGTGCATTTAAGCTTTGTGAAAGAAAAGCGTTACGTGAAATGGCTTCCAGTATGTCACTGGTCGACGATATAAATATATATATGCATTGACATTCTTCTAGACCCTTTCGTCTATTTTTGTACGCTCACATTGTACACATGTGTGTTTGTTTATTTGCTCGTTGGCTTTCACCTTGCTTTCTATGATTTCACAGAATGGTCGTCACGTATTCCTGAGTTCGTTCTTTCAATGTTCATTCATGCGTTTGGGTCGCTTACAGCTCCTCATTCATTATTGCAGCGTTTTGTTTTGTAAGGTCTCGTCTCCCCACTTGTTCCGAGTCCATTAAATGAAGAGGATGTTGACAAGTCCCAAACAGGAAGTGGTTTGCTTAAGTCATGTACCTCTGTAGGAATGCTGATGCAAGATTGTGCATAAAGGACTATGAACAAAATGGTGTAGTATGTTATGCGTTGCCATATCTAACGTGTTTGTTACCAGTAGTTAAGAAAGGGTGCATGGCAGTTTTTGAAAATTAAAAGATAGCTTTACAAGATGACATATAATTATTCAAATGACTTCAAGAATAAAATATTTCTTGAGTGTGCGGAGATGAAAGTAAATAGGAATAACTACTCCGACATCTCAATTTTATTTTCGCAGCTGGTTGAACATTGTGAACTCTCTAAAAAAAGGAATCACAAGTATGACTTTGTAATGCACACTTGACAAGGTTTGTTTTCACCCTGCTTTGATCATTTCTTCAAGAACCAAACAGACGAACTTACTTCCACGAGGAATTGTATGCAATATGACATGGTGAAATGTACCAGTTTTATTAAATGTATAATGTAATTCCACGCTATGATAGTACGAATCTATCAAGTACCGATTTAATTTTTCCTGACACTTGACTTTCACAAACCCAACCGCAATTTGTAGAACGCTTCCATCCTTCTCATTGAAAATTTACATGCTCGTAATGATTGGAAGGCATATCAGTGAACCAATCAGTATTGTTGGTCTAGTTGCTACGACTGAATATAATTTACATTGAATTCCGTCACACCATCTGGTGTCTGGTATGAATCTAAATGAAAATTCGGTAAAAAGGTAAGAACGTGGAGTCAGCATGAGAAGCAAAACAAAGGATCTTAACTACTACAACCATGCAGCTCTAGCTATGGAATTTTCTATTAGATTTTAGCATTGTTATGATAGTGTAGCAACAGCAACCTATGGCATTTGCATCATTTACTTTTATAACAAAGATATCCGTAACCACAGAACGCTTCCAGTGATGAATGCATAAAATACTTTGGTTGACAATTTGAAATAGATTCCAAGGTTATTATTTTAAATTGACGTAAGTAAGCAGGTATTGCGAATTCCAAAATTGCACATACAATAGACCTTTTTATTATTCAAATTTGCGGGTATTCCAACTTTTAAATATTTAAATATATGATTTTTAATTGTATAGGCATCTTTAATTCAGAGCTCGAAAAGTAGAGAAATAGGAAGAAAAGAATTTGTATTGTATTTAAAGCCTGTCACTGGAATGGAGTTACCGATCGTAATTATTAGGTGGAAAATTCCATTGTGTATGGTACACAAAGACTTTATTGTGAGCTTCTTATCGGAACTGGTAAACAGGCAAACTTTTCTCATGAATATGCTTCAAGTAGAATGTGTCTTCATTCCTGTGGGAGAAAACATTGAATTTGTTTACTAGCTAATAATATAATATATATTTTCTTTAAAAATGTTTCCTTCTCCGAAATGAAAATAATCATAAGTTGGAACAACTTATTGAACAAACCACAAGATATTGTATGCGTAGGTATTAATTTATTTACTTGCTTACCACTCTTCACAATCGCGCTCGTAGTAAATTCCTTCCACGATGCCTGTAGACTTGGTAAGACAGACGTAATAAAATCCAGGAGAAACAAAGCCAATGTTTCTCTTACATGGACACTCTTTCCACCTCATGTAAATGTGATCGTTGCCGAGCAAGCAACCGTAATCGAATTGATCGTTGGTAAAAATTGTGGCGTATTTGTAAAAGCAATCAAACTTCCACCAGTGCGTTCTGTCTACTTCAGAATTTGCGAACCATTTCCTTGTTAGAAAGGAATGCTTTCTCCCTATAATCTCCCCCTCGAAGTAAGTTACTTTTGTGGGATTGTCGTACTTTCTTGATCTCATCGTAAGCAGACCGTAGACCAAATCATTATCTCTGTCGACATTCTACATGACAAAAGAGAAGAGCAAGTTGTGTAGAAGCACGAAAACACTCGTGCAGTTTGTATTTTCACTCATACACAAAAGTAAGCAGAGGAAAGTGAAAGATTCTTCAAATGAAGAATGTAGAGGGTAAGGACAATGTTATTATAAAAACGACGAAAAATACCTGCAACACCACCTCTAAATCCTGTTGTCCTTTCGTCCATCTTTTCACCCCAACATATTTTGCTCCACTCCAGAGACAGAGATCTGGCGTCCCTGGTAAGGTGTTGTAATACGGAACTGGAGGAAATATCTCCTTAGCAGACATCCTACTCCTGGAAATTAGAGCAAAAGTCAACAAACAAGCGATAAACTTTTCTTGTCTTGTCATCATACCTAACATTTTTCAGAAACGATGAAAAATTGAAAGAATTCTAGGTAGGGAATTAATTGAGAAGGAGAAAGTTTGAAATTTACACCAAATAAATGTAAACTTCAGTAGTAGTTCCTCGGATATGTAGCGGTAAGCATTTGGGAATACATTTTCTTCTCACTGTCATCTTTTCTTTGAAACGGTTGCCTGTTTTTCATTTATATGAGTTTCATTTAGGCCACTAAGATCAGACACAGTTTATTTGTTTGAAACTAAAGGAAAGCGTCAACAAGAAATGCGAGATTTTAAATGACTTTATGGTTCATTGCCTGTCGGATTTTATCTACTCGGTGGACTCGATTTTAAGTTTTATAGCAATACTTTACCGAGAAAGTGCCACTGATATATTCCTCTTAAAAAACTCTCAAGTTCACTATTATTCCTTCCACTTCCTTTATGATCTTTCCTTTTGCTTAAAAACTTATTTAGCATTTTAAAGTAAACATTTTGTCCCAGACATCAAGATTTGAAGCATTTAATTCAATTTACATTGTTAGATTTCAATATTTAATATTTGTATTATTTGAGCTCACAAAGTTTGCAAAACATTAGTGTTCTACTTTCTCACATAGTTTATTATTCATAGAGCAATTTAAAGATGTTTTTATTGAGTTTTTAGAGAATTGAAATAGCGTTTTCCACAACGGTGGGATGTGACTGAGCCTGGCTCATGTCTGCAAACCAAACATCTTGCATCTAGACTTTCAATGATATGTATTTTGTACCGTTTTTCAATCTAGCATTTTGGGATACCTACATTTCTTGAGACGGTCAAGTATTGACTCGAGGCTTGAAAGGGAATTTCGTGAATCAAGGCAGATGAACAGAAAAGAACTTCAACTGCAAAAAGTGTTTGCGTGAAATTCCATGAATGGATTCTAAAAGCATTTTAGGTATACTTTCAATCTTTTTTAAAGAAAAAATGAGACGACGGGGACGGCGACAGGTTGTACTAAAGGTATGGCACGGGTAACAAGACACCTATCAAACTTTTTCATTCGTTGGTATGTATCAACCAGCGCATTTCCCTTGCTTGTAGAGGAGAGGAGACAATGTTACTGTATTATTATGCAAAGTTGATTTCGACTTTCTCACAAATGTATGAAATTGTTATAAGAAACGATAAATATGTATCTATTTTCTTGAAAGGAAAACTTCCTCTTTTAATATTTATCTACATCTCATTTAGTTGTAGCGTGTATGTGCAAAGGGTGAAAAATTAAATTATGCTTTGCAAATAAAGCGAGGAGTATGAACGGAAAATGACAAAAAAAACTTACTTCGCACGTTTGAAATTTCCCGTGGTACAATTTAATAGCTGTATCAGGAAGAGACGACACTACTGGAGGAAGAAGCTACTGATACTAAATGTATAAATTATGACTGGAAAAAATTATTTTGACAACTAACATGAAAAATGAAGCATTCGAAGAAGCCGAATTGAATAGTGTAATGCAGTACTTGTCCCTATATACCGGTTCATAATGAATAAGCGAAAAAGTAGCACAAATGTGCATACTTTCTTATGACAAGTTGCTGTGGAAAGAAAGGAAACGCTATCCGATATCAATGTGTTGTGTATATCATTTAGTGTTTTATTGTTCTTGGAAATATAGTCCGACGAACAAAACTACGTGTCTTTTTGCTGAAAGGGAATGAAGTTGTTAGCAGAACAAATGTCGATTCATTCTTTAAAGTTGAGAAGGAGTAGTAAATGAACTAATCAAATATCCTTTGCTTCATAAACTGCTTGTCTTGACCTACTACTACATGTAGCAAAAGTGAAATGGTCTTGCTAATATAGTTATCTTACTACAACTTGCTGTCTTGAATCGCACACATAGGTAACCAATCAGGAAATATATGTACATTACATAATGTGAGCTACTGATCAAGACGATGATGTTAATGCTCTCTCCGATATAGCATGACATTTTTTGCTCGTCTCCCCCATCTCCAGATTACAGTCTCATTTCTCTTCATTTGTTTTTTTAACACTTTCCAGTCTTCAAGCCGTTGTATTTCCTCATTGTATTCTATGGAATTCATGGATATATTACCTATTACGGAATTGTCACCAGTTGCTTCCCATACCTTACTGGTGCCTGATGATAATACTAATTTAATGTTTTATCACTTTTTTAGCAATGCTGTGATGGCTTTTCTTGAAATGCTCTGAAATATGCATGTTATTTGTTGCCAAATGGTTGCATGGATAACTGTGTGTAAAAGATGGGCAATAGTGCGAATTCTATCCAATATGTATGGGTAATAATTATTTACTGATAAAGGCATGCTTGCGTCATCGAACAGGGGATCATCATATCACTCGGGCAATGTTATCTCTACTTTGCTTTGCAGGTATGTGAGCTTGTCACTTAAGATCCATGATACGTTAAGTAAATGCAATGTCATGGTGTCTTGAAAACACCATCATGATTTTTGCTTCTCCACTGTGTGAATTTTATATGCGATAAAGGCTGAGGAGTACTTTGGCTGCTCTGGAAACCATTATCCTAAGCCGCATACCATTTTATAAATGCAACACACATAAATCATTTGTTATTCATTTTAAAATCCCATCCTCCATTCTGTTTTATTTTCGGTATTTTATTTTTGAACGAGTCTTTACATTTATGGTTTCATTTGCATGCATCAACTAAATGTAGAGTTCACAAACGTCAGGAATCACTATGTATGTACGGAAAAAGAAAACTAAAAATACATATAGATTAATGTGATTATATCATGACTGATTACACATAAACATCTGAATTTATAACTATAGCGACTGCGAGCACTTACATTTTTTAGTATTAATTCATAAATTGATGCTCTTTCCTAGTTTATATGTTCCATTTATGTCTAAATTTTATTTATTTTTGTATGTTTTTCTTTCAAAGTTCATTTTCTTCACTACTACCGTTCTTAACAATCACGCTTTAACCGAAATCTCCAACAAACTCGAATTATGCTTCTAACTGGACAAAACATGGACATTGTGTCCTAGTCCTAATAAGAATACTTGTAAAGCTTGACGCAATGGTTGCCAGAATCTGCAATTGCCACATATCCATCGGATGTCACTGTGAGACCCTGGGGGCCGTACAACGGTTCCACTGAAGTGCTCACGTACGAAAGAAAAGATCCTTGGCTATCAAAAATCTATTTAAAACACAATGAAAACACTTTTTAGACTAAAGCCGAACAATATCAACAACTTTGCAACTTTGAGAGCCACACAATAATGTAAAAGTTGTTACCTGTATTCTACTATTTCCCCAATCGGCAACCAGTATGTTATCGTTTTTGTCGACTGCAACACCTGTAGGAGCATTAAATTGTCCATTTCCTTCTCCATTCGATCCAAAGCTGTACAAGTAATCCCCATCAGAATCAAATACCTGTGAAGAAAAAATAAAACTGCTATAACTTGTTGTCCCTTTATTGCGTCATTTTTCATTTAGAAGACCAACCAGTACTTTTGTGAAAAATACAAGCAATGACAATTTACCTTGACACAATGATTGTGAAAATCTGTCACAATTATGCTCCCTTTACTATTGACAGCAACGAAATGAGGACCAGCAAACTGTCCTTCGTCATTGCCCCTTGATCCAAATTTGTTGATAAGTTTGCCATTTGGTTGGAAGATGAGGATGCAGGACGCCTTGTTATCGACAACATAAATCAATCCTGCGGAATCCACTGTGATACCTTTTGGTCCTAACAGTTTTCCATGTCCAATCCTGCTCATAAATTTTCCAGTCTGGTCATACATTGAGATCCATTTATTATCATAGTCAGCAATGGCTATATTCCCATTCGACGGTAACACGGCAACTCCAACTGGTCGCTGGAGTTGACCAACTGTTCTTCCTCGTACGCCAAACTTTACTTTACACTCGCCGGTATTATCAAACACCTGAATGCATTGATTATTCGAATCAGTTACAACTAAACGCCCTTGAGGAGTAGAAGCAACTCCTTGGGGATTTGTAAACTCTCCCTTCCCTCGTCCACGCTGACCAATTTTCAAAATTAAATCGTCTTCAAGTGTGTTGCTTCTTCTAGAGCTAGACCCCAAACCGTGAACGGAACCTTAATAAAGCAAGAATATTTTATTTATCAACGTTTGCAGTTCGTTTTTGTTTTTTAATAGGTCAAGTCAAATTAATGTTTTAATATCATACCATTTGTCCGCATACCATGTGCATGACCATTATGGTATTTCTTGGTAGGAGTTGAAACTCGGGAGCGAGGCGACAATGACGCTGCACCATTCGCTCGTGGGATACGTGAAGAAGCTGGATGATATCCACTTCCAGTTGGCGATCCACGAGAGTTAGTGCCATTCATATGGTGAGGGCTTGGACTAGAACTCGTCACACCATCGTCAGCGTCATATGCGTAAAACTAAGAAATAACAGAAACGATGATTTAAGTTTTGATTATAACAATCATGGATTTTCTCGCCATGTCAAAAACAATTAAATTGTAGCTTACTTGGAATGGACTTCCTGAGATATGTTGTCCTTTGACTGAAATGGAAAAGGCAAATGGACCAACTCGAGACACGAGAAACCGAATGGTAAAAGTACGACTATCAGTTTCTATCGGTTGCTCAAAAGTGAATACAACGTCTTTGGTAGAGCATGTGACTTGAATGTCATTGAAATGAATATCCGCTGAATTGTTGGTGGACATGTGCAGGCGTAGAAAATGTCTCCGCTGAATAGGAACACATCGGGATTCCACAACATCGCCAGATAAGGCCCAGCCCTTCTGCACATTGGAAAACACGCGACCCAACACATTTATATCTACACTATCCATACTTTGCTTATCAAACCTGAAAATTGATAATATATTTAATGTTAAATTATTATGACAAGACTATATTGATATATGAAACATGCAGAGAAACTAATAGTTGAGTGGCTTACTCTATAGCTGCATCCTTAGTAATAGCCTCGGGACTTAAGCACATTTTGGCATACTCCTCTAACCGTTCCCCGATCTGCTTTTTAACGAACAAAATTTCCGTCTCATTTTCATGACTTAAAGCTTTTTCTGTCAATGAGCAGCATTCCTTCACGTCTTGTAAATGAGTTGAGAGTAGTGTTTTAGATTTGTCTGCAATTAGTTTTATAAAATTACATTAATAAGCAACGTTTAAATTTAGAACATTAAAAACCCTGAAAATTTCAGTGTTTGTTTGGTTACTAAATAACGGTCTAACGACAACTTACGTAGCTGATCCAGTTTCTGATTAAATTGCGCCTCTGCGTCTTTCTTTAATTCTAGTCTCCGCTGATTGATTTGTTGCAAGAGATTATCAAAAGTCTCATCGATATCACCAATAATTTTGCCTTTTTGCTCTGTTAAAGCATTGCTCCCATCCTCAGTCAATTTGATTGCATCTTGGAGTTTGTCCACCTGTGTTTTAAAATTGCAATAGTCAAACAAGATAACATTGATACTTTGTCACACACTTGCCAATAATGTCAATTACACCTTGAATGAACATCAGTTTTTCTTACATTCGCTTGAACCGAATCCATAAGTTGCTGAAGCCTAATCTTTTCTTCCATCACGGCATCCATAGCCCGTACAGTAGTGTGACGACCGTGCTCTATATCCGTGCAACTGCTGCATATGGCCGTGTCGCAATCCTTACAGAAGAACCTCAAAGTCTGACCTGTACGGAGGGACCAAGACATGAAAAAATGTTGATTCTACTTATTTTACGAAACGTGTATTAACGGTGACTTATGAAACCAAAAAATGCAGAAACAGAGTGTTGGTACTTTACCAGCATGACTCGGACAGTAAAGATATCTGGCACCATCGCCATTTTCTAAAGAACTGTTTGCTCTCTTCACACTGGTCAGTCTCTTTACACGCTGTGGAGGCTCACTATCCAGTTGTAAAATTTCATGAGAGGAACTACCCAGCTCCGTATCTTCCACCTAAAACCACACAAAAATACATATATCAATATCAAAAGGAAATTGTTGTAAAAAGCACCCAAGACACAACATTACAAAACGTCGAGTCCACTAGCTTTGGCCATAAAAATGATTGGAGAAATAGTGAGCTTCCACCATTAGCAATAAAAAACCGGCAACCACAGCCCTAGAAACGTACCATTGTGGGATGTTTAACTGAGCACTCTTGGCACATGTCCAGATCACAATCATGGCATTTAAATTTGGCCAACTGGCCACAATAACAACAACGATGTTCCACACCTTCCTTGTCCATGGCGAGATTCGTTACACAGAAATTAGTTTGAAGAGCTGACACCTGCATAATTGAAAAAAAAATGTGATAAAAGGAGCAACTTTTATGGAAAGCTTCATAGATAGTAAAATTTGCGATAATTAAAGGAACACACCATAGAAAATGCAATTACTCGTATTAATTTGATTTATAAATTGGCTAGAAAGCTTACCCCTTTCTCAGGTAGAATGGATTGCTGTCCGCAATCGGGACAAGTCAGTGTCAGGCTCTCAGGAGGTAAATATGCTATCAAACAGCACTCACAAAAAGTATGCAAGCACGGTAAAACCTGCAAAAGACAAATATAAAATTAATCACACCAGAACTCAGGAAACAGTCCATCTATCAAAAAGTAATTCTCTATATCTACATCGTTTATTTTTCATGTCAACTGGTACTGTTGGCTCGTTATAGCATTTCGGCACTGACAAGTCGTTAATTGATGGTATCAATACACTGTTAACGAAAGAACAACACGCTTTCCTCTATCATGAAATTTGGCAAAGCCATGAGATTTGATTCATCTTCCTAAACTAGATGATTTAACGACCATGGTCATTCCCCAAGTTTTTTAGTCTTTCATTTTTATAATTAGTTATTGGAAATGCTCTAAGCAAATATCACTGACGAAGTACGACTTTCCGAAAATTACTACTCGTTCCAAAATAAGTTTGCCACTGGCGGTAGAACCACTAAAACTGGACTGGTTTGACTTTATTGTATTTTTAGGTATGTTCTTCCTTGCATGCCTTCAGCGAACTTTCAGGCCAAAGTCAATCAATATACTTTTCTCTGATTTTTGCTATTAAAAGTATGAGCTATGCATGTGAACAACTGAGTAATATTATTCAGGAAATAGCATTTGACAAATAATGCAAAGGTGAGGTTGACCTTAATAGTTATCAGTGTCCTTCGCCCGGTAAGGCAGCAAAATCTTTTGAAGATTTAGTATTAATAATTACATTCCAATATCGAAATCCTTAGTGTGCAAAAAGATTGTACCATTGAGCTAATCAAAACAATCAACTCTTACAGTCCATTCTTCCCCAAATCTTAACCCAACTACTATGAAAGGGGTATTCTGAGACTAGGTGGCACCTGCCAGTAGCAGAACGGCTAACTAACCGTTTCTCTGATGCATTAAAAATGATTTCGACAAATCTATTCCCTCCTAAACAGGAGACGTTACACAGTTATTTCTAGAGCTACACTTTCGGAATAAATGTGTGTGAGCTTATTGTCAATTGGATTAGAAACACAATTAGGAACAACGTCCGCCCTCAGGGTTACATGCATTCATGTGCGGGTATACCACAAACAAAACCTGATTTGACGCTTTTCGAGCGACGAAAATGGAATAATCTTTTTACGGTTGTAACATTGCAACTTATTCTATGATATGGAATAGCCTATCGCCTGACTGCTATGATTAACTATAGACTACGGACTTGCACGAAAATTTAGCAGTTTCTTCTTCCTTCATTATTTTTTCAGTATTATTCCATTTACCTACTTTTTTAGGGTCCAGAATCTAGAGTAATACAAGAGTCTACAGTTTTCTATTCCACGGACAAGAAGACACCTTGTCGGCGTACTTTTATTTATTACACAATGCAGCTTTAGCACTTCAGCACGTATCGTCAATAATGAAATTACAATTCACTTTAAAGAAAGCACTCTACTTGTTTCAGAAACCAACGAAAGGACAAGACAAACACTTCAAATAAAAAGGTGTTATTTTGACCAACGGGCAAGCCTTGTATATTTTCACCTGTAACGAGGGAACACTTATTTCGACTGACCTTGCGGTTTCAACTCTTGACAGAACGAGCACTGCAGAAACAATAGCATGAAAGAGGAGGATGAAAATAAACGTGAATTTTTGAAGGACATCAGAAAATCTATTAACAAAAGAGGCAACTACACATACACGAAATTATCCCACAAGTTGCAAAAGTTCTTAACATCACTAGTGCACCGTAAGCCTGTCAATTAAATTTTACGGTATGGACTTTACTCTTACGACGATCACGAAAAGAATATTCGAACACAAGTAAGGCTAGAATTATTTACTGTGACAACTGTAATAATATTGTTCAACGTTTCCCCATATGTATGCATACTTTATGTGCTGTTGACTCTTAACGAGATTGAATTTGAGTTTTACGCAAAATTACACGATTGCATAATATAAGAAAATATTGCATGAAGAAAGTTCTTGAACGTAGCAAAACTATAATTATGCGCACTCAAGAAAGAACCAAGTAAAGTGAAAAGTTTGTAATGCTATTCACAGGATGCTTCTGGGAAAAGTTGGTAAGCGACTGGCATTTACATAATAATGCCTATGTACTTTGTACATGAAAATCAGTAGAAATGCATACCTTTCCAGTTACGCCTTACTTGCAATTCTAATCTCGGTCGGCTTAGTTCAAAATCTAATGACGGTATTATTGGTTACAGTAACCTGATAAAAATTAACAACGACTTATGGCTTTCCGAAATACATGTAGTCAACAAAACGTAAAATTTGCAACCTTGTGATACGAAGAATTACTTCGAACTGAACGATTATGAAAAAAATGACTAATTTTGGATAATATCTCGTTCTGCTTTTTCCAAACTAAAATATTTAAAGCACCACCGGCATCCTCGGTGGTCTCCAGAGAGAAACTAATTGTTAGCGGAGAAATATCACTCGCACAATGAAATCCTCCGCTCGTATAGAATCATAAATTTCTGGACATGTATAATTCTTAAAATCACGAAATATTCTTCTACGTTCTTCTATGTTTCACGAAAACAATACCTTGTTGCTTTCCCTCAGACAGCATAAGCTAAAATTCAAATAGTTGAATTAATTAGTTGCATTTATATGCAGGTTCACACTGTGAGTCGTTTACATAAAACACTCCTGAAAACACCATTTCACACACACGGTCACAGCTAATTTTTTTTCACCCCTACACTCCCAACTCAACTACACCCATGGGTATATAATAGCGTACATAATATTATGATTATGGAGAACGGAAACAAGTAATGAAAATATGGTAACTTGACAGACACAAAGGCCAAATCGTAAAGTCAATAACAACGCTGGCATTTTTGAACTGCCAACTCCCTTGCTATCACCCATCCATCCAATCCAGGTGTATGATACTCATTATCACAAGGAAACGAGAAAAAACTTCATTATGCAGAAATCTCAGTAAGCAAGGAAACTCCGAAATCATGGAGCATGTTAGTGACGAGGATGAGTGGTGATAATAATTGGCAACTCTTGTTGTTACTTCACTTTCGGCTTGCAATTTTAGACAGAACCGTTCGGCAAAACTGCACAATTACAATTTACAATGCTTCACAATTTTGCATATTATTTTTTCAGCAAAACTTTTTTCTGCCCTGCCATTTCCAGACGATACGGCAAAATCACTTCTAAACACAACACGATCTCCACATGTATGTTTTAGTACTACTGGTTTATGAGGATAATTCGTTTTTTTACGAAGTACGATCCCTTTCTAATGTTACCAGAACCAAACAAGAAGAGACGGAAATGTCACGTACGGCACTTCAAAGGACAGCTACTGCTTTAAATCAATACGAGGATAAAATAGAATCAGATTCGGTACTCTTTTAATGTGCTCAAACAAAGGGGACGACAGCAACAGTAGCATCCAGCGGAAGAATATTCTCATTAAAATATCCTCATTTTTCTTAGGCGTGTCCACAAATGAGTGAAAATTTGGCTGTGCGTAAGAGATTTGATTTTCATTTCTCAAAAGAGTAGTTTGAACTTTGCGTTTATAGTAAAGAGTGAAGTTTACATTCACGATTTCAATGAACAAGTACATCGTATTAGTTTGCCAGCACGTTTTTACAGTAAAAAAGAAAACAAAGGAAAACCCTGTCTAATGAAGTGTTTTAACTTTGAAGCACGTGCATAAAATGAAAGTTTCTTTCGAAAACGCTACCTGTAATGAATTCGTGATTTTTGAAAAATCTACAGGACAGTTCTCGTTTTGAAACAATTGTGAAATCCTTTATCTATAATACAATGGCGGTTTTACTTCAATTGAATGTATGAGCGAAATTTTCTAATTTTGTCATTTATTGTTTTAAGCACACTGTTCGCTCAACTTTTACAAACACACTGAAGAAGCTCACATTTCACAGAAAGTGACCAACGCTGCATCTTGCATTATGCAAGCTAAGAGAATAGCGAATCGGTATGCATTTCTCGTTCAAACACTAAATGAATATCGGTTGTAGCGGTATTAACAAAGAGAATTTGACTTAGGATTAGGATATCACGAAAAAATGCATGCAATATTTTTGCCTATAAAATCTAGCAGAAAATCCAAGGTTACTGGAGTACCAAATACCGTGATGTAATGATTTATGAAAGAGACGCAGTGCAAATTCATGTTTAAATTACCTAACATACAAGCACAAATGTAAGAATGTGTGTACGCGATTGAGAGACTTTTGACATTTTTCGTACTGCCAGTTCATAAAACAATGTAGCGTTGCAATGCTGCATGGTCTAAAGAATGAAGAAGGATAGATCATAATAATATTTTTGCATAGATTCACAAAGAATCAAACACTAAATCGTTTATGTGCTTTTGCCTTTTTTCGTCCCCTACTTTTAGGAACGAGAAGCAAATTTGGATAGAAATGCAATGCTGAAAGTACGGAATCAAATATTGTATAATTGTGTTCCTATAAGTTACATGGATTTGTAATCAAGGTTCTACTATGAACTTTGACCTTGGGATAATTCATTTTTATTTTGCTATACCATCCGCAGAAAATGTTTTGTTATGCACTTAAGATGATTCTTTCATTTTTTTCTTTCTTAGAAACTAGGAGTGATTTATTGTTTGAAACATGTGGAAACTTGAGACTTTGCACGACGTCTTTCCATGAATAATTTCAGGTAAGTCAAAGGTGAAACACATATTATTTTTACACTCAAATGGGAATCCTGAGAACGCTATCTTTGAAATTGTGGCCAGCTAATACTATACCATTATCCTAACTGGTGTATATGAAACAGCCAACAGTTGACAACTGATCGTGAGTATTGCAAATTAATGCTGATTATAAATCAAATGGGTATGTGTTATGTTTCTACCTTTGGGTTCTTGAATTTTCCGCGACAGATGGAACAACTCAAGGGATGTCTGCTAATGTCCGCTGTAGCTCCAGGCAGTGGTAATGATACGGGTCCAGAGGAGGATGTGTCTTTTCCCACCAAACAGTTATTGTTTGTGGACGAAATGATGTTCACACTCGGGCTCAGACTGCATAATGACCCATGACAGGGTCCGATGTCACCGAGCGACATCCTGCCAACTCGTCGACGACCATTCACGCCTCCCGGTGGCTCCGAAGCTTTACGCGAGATTTGCTGAAAATACAGTAAAGTAGAACAATCATCATGTTAGAAAGCCAAAGATTATATAACTATACTACTGTTATCAGAGCAGCATCGCTAAAGCTAAAATAAAAAGTTTTATCATTTTAATAATAAACTGGAGTCATAATAAATGCTGAGTTGCTTGTAGTATTTAGCAGCCAGGGTAATTAGCCACTTTCATAAGTTTATTGCAGACGCTTTTGTTTGTTGCAAAACAATGAGGTGTCTTTATCAGTACAAATAGGAACTACTAATGAACATTACAATTATGGATGCGTATAGCTACCAGACTTCAGAACTTAATAGGGTATAAATGCGCATCATAAACTTTGCATTATTCCTTTCAATCTTATCGTTGTCTTTCATCAACTCTTTGCAGAGTCATCATAAACACGTGCAAAATTCAAACAAATTGTGTTAATAGCTCGTTAAAATTGTTAGCATTAGTACTTTATTAACATGACCGTAAATATGAACAAATCCCTTTAAATCCGTGTCCATTGATGCGTAGAGATTGCTTTTTTGTCATGTACTCAACTTTTGTGCCATATTTGGACATAATGGGTGGATAGTTGACAAGCTAGTTCTTGCTTGGTCAGAAATCAATAGAGGCAATAGTTATAATATTATTATGATGATAAGCATGTCTTTATATTAAGTTCTCCGTTTCGTGCCCACTTGACTTGTTAATGACAATAACATGTCGTGAGCAATGATATTTTCATTTTGATCAATGTGAACAATGTGCTCAATTAATGAACCCGACAAAAAGCTATATAATATTTCCATATTCAAGTTCATGATCACTTCCCTGTTGGTAGCGATGACTTTTTTGTCGAATTTTTAACGAAAACCTTCGAAATCTTTTATCGGTTCGGTAAGTTTTCCCTTTCCTTCTAACATGGATTGAAGTTGATTTCATTAAAAACATTTCAATTTTATGGAAATCCCACGTGCCCATATTTGACTTAAAAGTAATTTCTGAACTGTCTTTACAGCCAATGAGCTAGTGCTAGAGGAAGTTCCTTGCTCATAGAAAATATGAGTTCGTCCCCACTTTACCTTTTTCAGAAAACTGGAATTCTACCGGCTTGTGCACTTGAGAAATATCTAAACAGGTAATATATACTCTACCGTGACATATAAGGTTTTAATTTATCACGTTTATATTTACTATTCGCACAGTCTTATCGTGAGCTTTAACTTCTTTAAGAATTGGACAGCAAACCACAAACTAGATGCACGCCAAAAACCCACGCACTTTCTGCGAGCAACCACTAAAAATCAAAGAACGCCTGCTGTTTGTCCGCCCACGAATGCTGATTTTAGCCTGTGGATATTGGATAACGTTCCTTCTTACCATCTATGTCAAAATGCTCTGTGGATGTTTCGATTTCGAAGCCATATTTGAAAAACGATTTATCGTTCACTTTTACCACAATGCTTACACCAACCAAATCTACTACAACTAGAGAATATAAACATGGAAGCGATTACCATTACCCTTTCAAAATACACTGCCAACATCATCTTGTTCACTTGCTCTTGCTCTCGACAGCAGTTCCTCCAATTGCCACAAGTACTCAACGATTCACTGAAAAAGGGATGAGCCTTTTTGAAGTTTTCCTGATTACTTGGGACCGGAGTTTTCGAGGTGTAAAAAAAACTGCAGAAAACTACTCGGAAACAAGGCTAGCTAATCTAAAAGAGACTGTACTCATGAATTAAAGTACAAAAACTAATTATCGATTTGCCGCAACCAGTATCCAGAAATTTCTGAGTTTTACAGGGATCTGCAATGGAAAAGTGAATTCACCGAAGCACAACTACATAGCGAGACGATGAGATGACGCAAGTCGACTGAAAATTCAAAAACTACTGACTGAGCAGCTCATCATAAAAATTAAGTCTTTTAGCGTGCATTCTTCTTGACAGGCATGAGCATTCAATTTTTTATGTTCATTCAAAACAACAAATCATTGTACTTTTTTTTACTTTCCAATATGAAAGAAGAAAAAAAACTATTGGACAAGTGTTTACATGAAAGAAATAAATAAAGTGGCGATCGACAATGAACTAGCTCGTTTAACTAGCTCCCCGATTAAATATACAGGAGCAAAAACACTATATTTTTATCCATGCGGTATATTACACTCCTAAAAATCTATCATACATGGATATCATTTGGATATATACAAGTACCTAAATAGTACACAATATTATTATGCACATAAAATATATTATTTTTCTGCATGATACACCATCCACAAAGACAAAATCTTATCTCAAGTAGCAATAATGGTAATAATAATAGTAGCATGCAATCATAGTAAAAATGGCATAACTGCTTGTCAACGTTTGTTCG
Organism: Willowsia nigromaculata; assembly: GCA_034700605.1. Lineage (NCBI taxonomy): Eukaryota > Metazoa > Arthropoda > Collembola > Entomobryomorpha > Entomobryidae > Willowsia > Willowsia nigromaculata. The sequence goes on along the minus strand of JAQIXX010000606.1, from coordinate 21,799 downwards.
ATTTGATATGCCTCAAGGTTCCATTACAATTGGAATAAAAAGCCACTCGACGAGTCCACTAGTGTGCTTCACTACACTTCACTTGCATTTTTTTATTTCTCCACACATCTTTGCAGAGTGTATACCGAACGAGATGAGATGGGGATTATAGCGTTTGAAAACTGATTAAACCAGTAGTAATCGTAGAGTTGCAGTAGTACTAGCACTTCAAGTGTATGGATGCACGTCGTCGTAATACAATAATCATAAGCAATATCAATGCTTCCAAATGTCACCTTAATGGTTGTTCACTTTGTTGCACACGATGTACCTTTCAAAACAGACATCGTACCAGTAGTAAGTAGTAGTATCATTTTAAATCTTTTTTTTTACGACTACCAACCGAACACACACAGAGCACAATTGATTGTATCAAACAATTTTATTAAGGAATTTTATAGAAAAATAAATCACGCCACTATGCTGACGTTTTATACTGCTAGCAATTACTTTCAGCCGAAAATCTTTATGATTTACTCTAATAACAACAGTAAACGAGATAGCCAAGAAACGATGAAACTGCGTTGCTCAAATTGTGAAACTGCACGTATCTCAGAGATGATTTTTATTGTTTTCACGCAGATAGGCGAAACCAGCTTTTAGACTTTTAGTACTGGAAATGAAAGCAAAAAAAGTTTTATTTCCAATCAAATTGTATGAACTTTTTAAATTTTGAGCTGAGTGTGGTGTTTGCAGTAGTGTTCATACTCATGGCCTACTTGAAAAAATGCAAAATCGAGTGGTAAGGACAAAGGAAAGAAGATAGCTTCCAGAAAATGTCTTGTCAATACAACAGCCACTGCTACTGCAACGGTCTTCGAACACGCGGGTGAGCGAATGTAAAAATTACGTGAAAGAATGCCGAACGATAGCATTAGTCGTTGAAATAAATAGAGGAAAGACAAACTTGGAAAGCCACAGGCTCCATACAACATGCATGGGTACTATCGTTCTTGTCGTTAACAATATTCGACATATAATAATACCCTGATGGTTTTGGAAATTAGGCCAACTTCAGTTCATGGCTACTCTCTTGCATTGAACTACCTGAACACACTTAGAACTTGGCTCTCTGGTTATGTGTGTGTGTGAATATAATGATAGGTTTGCTTACAAGCACTTGCAACGACTTTGGGGTAGGAAAGGAATAGGAACTATTGACGATTTATGAGTAGGTCTAGGTAGCCACAAAGAGAAGGAACAACAAATCGATGACAGCATTTGCATTCCCCGGAAAGTATCCTTCCTGTAAGTTATACTTGTGCTTAAAAACTGACTAAGCCATGCAAAAAGAGTCAATAATTCCGAATTAATGACAGTAGAGCCAATGTTTTTAGGTCATTAGTTCACACACTTTTTTCTTTACGACACAGATAGCATTGCATAAAAAGCAATCAATCGACTTGACTGATCTAGAGTAAATAATCATTATACCTTGGATATTCATCATTGTGGGTTTTCTGAGTGCAGTTTTCGGTGTGACACCGTTAATTGATGTAATCAAACTATTCGAATTGGACCAAAACGAATTAGTGGGAATTCGAAAACTTGAATTTCGGAAGACTACGTTATACGAAAAAGTTGGACAATCAAAAAACTAATCATAATAATTATCATACAAGTAATCATACTAATTCTGTAATCATACAAGTCAAAAGTTGCAATAATGCTACTTTTAATTGAGATGTATGTATTACTTTTTAGCGCAACGTAAAATATGGCCTGATATACAAGTAAAATTACACGTTCAATTTTCTACACAAAATAAAAAGCATTATTTCCATAGACAATAACGATATTATGTACAAAAGCACAATACTGCAGCTAATTGATGACAAGTATTGTCAAAATATATGACTTTAAGCTAGCATGTCGGAGTTGTGACAACATAATGAAAGTAAATTCAGTAAAGTGATGTGATTCTTGAGTCTGTGTTAGTTTTTTCAAAGCAAAAATATAATCTGTTTTTAGTTCATATTTGCACGAATACAGTGCTCCAACTTCAGCGTACTTCTGTAAAACAATTTTCCTGGAAAACTAGTGATACTTGCAATCGCAATATTACGAGCTTTAATCCATCATAAGCAACCATATCAGCAAGCTGGATTGCTGGTTATAGTAAGGGTCAAATGCCAAGGATAAACAGATTGAACTCAAATGAGACTACGCCTCTTAATTTAATTGCGCACTAAGAAAAGTTATCATAATTTTATATTAGCATCTTCAATTATTTATCTGTCGAGTGCGGAACAGCAAGAGCTACTGAAGGAACAAAATACTTTAATGAAATGTGTCTATGAAGTCACGCATGCATGTAATCATCTATGACATTACAGTTCTAACTTGTACGTAAGGTGAATTTTAAATATAGGTATCTATCATCCTGAAGAGTAATCAATTCATGCAGCAAAAGTCATACACAAAAACTTCAATACATTGTCTTCTGCATGATTTCAATCAACATTAAGTACGCCATTCGTACATAATATTTTATAGTTTCCAGTTCTCTGATTGCATTTGCATCATGCTACTTACGATTAGGCTTCAGATTTAAAAAAATGATTTGTATTTTAAATGCGACAAAAAAGAACTAAGCATTTTCATTCAATCATGTGAACAAAAAATGATGACAGGAGTGACAAGTGGCTGAATGAGTTAGCTTTTACCTGTCTTTCATTACAAAATACTCTTGCACTGACATTGATATGCAAGACTAACTGATGCTCAGATATTACACTCACATTTCACATTATGCATTACATTATTATTGGGAAACAACATAAGACTCAAACTTTGAGTGGTACACGCATGCATAACAATAATATATAGGCTAATCTAATGTTTGGAATTTGTTTTTGCTTGTACCTACCGACCGCGTGGTCCTGTCATATGCATACAATGAATATATCTATTTCTTGCATTGCGAATTCGCGATATGCTCCCCGCTTGTCTGGGAACTACTGCCAGTTTTGGTCTAAATTTGCGTTTCATTTTATGACGGAGCCATATCACAAAAAATATGCAGTACGGGCAAGCTATGGTTAATATGCATAAAAGCATATAAAACACGCATCGTATGGAAACACGAATAATAGTCGAAAATTGCCCAGTAATAATAACAAACTTCACTTTCATGTATACATTCCAATTAATTTTTACTGCCAAATATTATCATCATGATTGTAGATTTTTGATTTTTGAATTTTTTTGTTTTAACGCCACAGAACAGCGCCGTGCCACCATTGTTAAAATTTGTATTGACTGCTTTCCTCTAATGTCTACTCTTGTCTGATAAAAGCAAGGTCGGTCGCAGGTAAAACCCATCAAAATTACAATGAGTAGGCTTATTTTCATATGCATAGACAACTCGTTAGTAGGCTGGAAAAGTTTGAAGTATTCGAGGTGATGAAGTAACTTAGGCCCCTATCCTCCAGAACTGCATAGGACGTGGATCTTTTAAAAGAGTACACATTCCACACATTTTGTTGTATCGGAAAATACAATTGTCAATTGTTTCAAACGCTTCTACATGATCGCGTGATCTGCTTATTGCGTTTATGTATATAATATGATTTATAATGCATGTTTGTTTAATATTTTCAGTGAGTGTTTTATGAAACCACAAAAAAATGTTGGTTGTACTTCGAAGGGCACCTTCCTTCCTAGCATTGAACCGTAACAACACTAATTTCAAATTAGCTTCTAACCGAGATCATACTACTGTAAAAACGAATTACACTATGGATTTATGTTTTGATCATTTGCACTACAATAAAATAATATCTCAGCTTGAAAACTACATCAAAATACTGTAACAATGCATGCATGTAATAATAAATATACCTAATAATTAATAATTTAATGCGCAATTTTCTGCATCACATCACATGTTCACTTTTAACTTAACAAATAAAAAGTGCAAGCATGTTCTTAAAATGTTTACTGCGGTTCAAAGAGCGTTTCAAATTCAAAATATATCTATTAAAAAAGAACATGCGTTGTTGCTAATTAAGAGTAAGAAATTGTTGAACGTTTACAATTGCACATGTAGGCGACATATTATTCAAGACAACTATTATCATTCTAATGTGCAATTCTTGATAAAGTTTTTAACAAAGTATTTTTCTCTTGGACTGTGGTTTGCAAACAAGCTAACTTCTAAAAAGACAAAAGTTTTCAGAGTACACATCTTTGACTGTTTGACTTGGACTTATTCCCCTTTGTCGGTATGATGATTGCTCTTCAAATAGCACATAAAACTAACAAGTTTTGTTATTCCCCTTTTTTAGTCCGGTCCGACATTGCATCCTAAATCAACCCTTTTATCTTTTAACACCATGTTTATTTTTTTTACCTATGTAAATAAGTCTTGTGTGCATACTGACATAAAATAACACTAATACCAATATCTTGTATGAATTCATCTCATCATTGCTATTGTGGGAGATTAAGATTAGTATCGAATACGAGGATCAATTATGAAAAAGTAAAAAATAATGAAGTAGAAAAACATTACCAGCATGACTGCTGATTTTGATTGACAGTGATATCATCATATGTCCATTTTTGGACAAAATCATCAACATGGAATTAAAAGAAATAAAAGATAGATTTATCTGCACTCGGCTGATTTTCAAACACTTATTATTGCATTAGATGGGATTTTGTCTTATTTTAACCATATGGAAATTACAACAATAAGAAATTTGGTCATCCAGCGGCTAGTCTTATAATGATTGACAATAGTACTTCAGTGATAAAAAATGCTACACCAATCGAATCATAAGCACTTAAGTATTTTCAAATATGAGCCAACACCAAATCATAATCACATAGCACGTTGCTGAGGAATGCAAAGTATGCCTAAGAATACAAAACCGAAGCAACGATGCACTCACAGTGATTAAATTTTAAGTTAATGGAGGCAAATGTAGAGTCAATGTTTTGACACAAACACGACGCAATGATTTCAACAAATGAACATATTCTTCTTGACATTTATATTCCCCCTCTCCATATGCCCATATATTGATATATAATCCTAATATGCACATGATGACATCAATAACTTCAAGGAAGTTATTCATTTGACATTTAAAAAGCTCACAATAACGTTGTTCATCTTGGCATTGAACTTGAATGCAAAACTATTTGGACACGTGGTGTACAACTCACCTGGAAAAATCGTGGCTCCGCCAGCTTGATGGATTATAAAATTAAAAGGCAGACTTGTAAATGAGTTAAATTAAGATAAAACTACGAAAAATCTGATTGAAATTCACAACTTAATTATTAGAACCATCACAGCAAAAGTTGCACTAGTAGGTATACTTTCCCGTGGTATTAGAAGGTTAATTATTTCTTATTAGTTCAGTAGCATTAGTCAGAGTTTACAGTGCATGAGTGCGTAATAATATTTTCATTTGCTCAATTTGTTGTAGGGTGTGGTGCGAAATTCTTGTCAGTACTTGTCTTAATGTAATTATCAAAATTCATCATTGTTTGTTTCCGGTTGGGACTACCAGAGCATTCGCTCAAAATGCACGCATTAGATCAAAGCCAAGTTTGATGCTTTTATGTTAAGAATAAACACTCAGGATAATTTCTACTTTATACACAATTTACACCAAGTAATAAAGCACAAGTTGTCACACGCACACACAATGTTAAAAGATTCTCCTGGATATCAGGTACATATGGAATTTGTTAAAGTGGTTAAAACCATAAGAACCAGGTACAAAACTGAAGCCGTATTGAAATATTATACAGGAGATTTTGTTAATAAACTGTGCAAATAAATTCCTCAAAAAATATGAGATTTCACAACTGTTATTGGATTACATATTATTAGTCAGGGAGAAAACAACGAAAAAGCGTCAGTGCTTTTTTATGGTTATAAAAAGTTATTAGAATGAATGTTTCCTACAAAATTGCTCAGTCTGCCCCAACAATCTCTTTGAACAAGCAAATATGAGAAAATTTTCATTGTAATCCAATTACCCTGAATACATGTCCTTGTCCTTAAGTCCGATCTACTACACTGATAGATACGGAACACTATGATTCGAATGACATTCTCAGGAGCATATTATAGATCTCTATGTATTTTTAACATTCAGTCTGTTGGTAACAATTTGAGGTAACTTGGTGTTTAAACTTGAGAATATTATAATGTCTCTACCAGAGTGCTCGATACAAATATGTTTTCTTAAAATACTGAAAAAGCAGCAATCCGTTTTTTCTTTAAAAACTACACCGTATGTACTCAAGGCACGGCAACAGATTGTATTTTACAGCCGCGACAGCATTAGGAACACTAACAATGGGCAAAACTGCGTGTAACGTGACGACAACGACGGTGGATTCTCTTTTTTGCTGCCACATTATTGCCCTGCTGCAGCCCATATTATACTGTATCTTTTGTATGTAGTACTCTCTTTTTGCGAAGCGATTCAATTCCATTTCCATTATGATTATTACTTCTCTTCCTTCACATCACAAAGAGCGAGAGAGAAAAGCACGTTCTTACATAGGCAAAAATTCATACGTAACATTCGTAATCATTATAACTGCGAGCAAGTGTATAAAGATTAAAAAGATAGTTTAGTTAGGTATTTCAGGCTCGTATCACTTCTGCATGCTTGTGCTCAGGGCATTTAATAATGTTGGTAGAGCACACCACAGCACAAGGCATTCTCTATTTTATCGAAAAAATCTCCGTTCTTCCCCCGTCAAAGTTAGCGAAACTACTTACATATGTGTGCATGCATGCAGGCACTGCATTTCAGATCATCATAATCATCATCCTCGTCACAGAAACGCGCAACTATAATGATAATAAAAATGTTAATACAGCATATGATTATATACATGCCTAAAGTTTAGGTATGCGTGTTTCAGGCTAGGTATATATTTATTATTGTGGAGTGCAGCTCACAGAGGATTTTACAAAATGTGAGACTCGATACACAAGAGAATGGCAGGAGGGAAGAAGTAACAGTTTTTGCGAAAGAGCCGATTCTGCCCAAAGAGAAGTTAAAAAAGTTAGATTTAAGCCAAAAAGAAACGTGGTGATTTTCTTGATGTAGAAAGAGAGCTTTGATGTAACAATAACATCATCATATACAGATCTGTTGTTTGTTGTAAAATATATGGTATACCTAGATTGGTATTCTACGAATGTGTAGATTATGGATATATGGAGTAGCAAAGTAATGTAAGTTTTAGTTAAGTAGGATAACATGATGTTGATGGGGATGCGGTGTGGCTTGTTGTATTGTATTGGTAAATAGTAGTTGCAAGTCTCAGCAGAAGTGCAAAAGTAGCAGCGAAACAGCAACGGGCTGGTACATTGAACTCTGTGAATCAGGAAGGAACTACTGCAGATTTCATACCATACTGCTGTACACACTAGACAATCTCGTAAGAAGTGATCAGCGACAAGAGGAGAGGCCAAGCTAAAACACGAGTACCGCATTTATATTTAGGTAGAGAACACAACAGAATTGACTAAGCCTCTTGCAAAACTTTTAAGAGCTAATCTCGTGCACTTGGTTTTTTGATGGTGCTTTATCCAAGTAAGAAAAATGTGATATTGTAGTGTGATATCAAGTTTATCTTACTCGCTTGCAACATTCATAGGCGGACGGACACGGCCGAGATTTTCTTCTTCTTTTTTTTGTGTTCATGAAAAGAAGATGTGAGAAAATTGTGAAGAAGAATATGAGAAGAATGAAAGCATAGAATAAAAAGATGGAAAAATTTCAAACTGCCAGTTTAACAATGCTTCACAAAGAGTCAGTCGGAGACCAATATTAATTTAGTTATTCACAGAAACTTGAAAAACTAAAGAGATACTACCTATACACGTACTAGCACCTGAGCATTTTTAGTATTCATGTATATCTTCAGCAGAAGAAAATGCATTCCCTTTTGTGTTTTGATTCTCTCTCTCTGAAACCCATTTTTTTCAGAATGTCCTCTTTTATTATTTATTATTCTTTATCAAGAACAGCATCCTTTTATCATTTGATATTTGGCTAATCGTAAAAGTATGCTTCCTCGGTTTCTTTCAACTTTCTGATTCTTACCGTCAATTGAAAATATACGCATATAAATTGTGCACAACGCAAATTACAGCATAAAAGAACATGTACACCGACGACCGACAATTACAAGACGTACAAGAGTCGAGTCGCCAGTCGGCACGTTTCTGAGTGCACGATGCATGCAACAAAATAATATATACCTATGAATCTTTTCTTCAGCACTAACAAAACATCAACGAAAATCATGTTATTGTACAATATTCCAACTTATCATACACGATGTACAAGCACTAAACGTTGTACCATTTAATGTTCTATTGCAGCCGAAATTGTTATTTTTGAAAGAAGGAAAAACTTTTATAGCTTAGTTCTTCGCAGGAGTCATCATGTCTTTTTGATTTTACACGTTTTCACTATTTTCTTTTAAAATCCATTCTCTCAGAGTATTTCAAATAAAGCAGGAATAAAGCACATGAAGAGATCACGGGGGAAGACGAAAAATGGTACTATAATATTGACTAAATTTTCCGTGAAGTATTATTATTGGCTATGGGAAAAGAATAACGCATGCTCATACATGGATGTAATTATGTATTACCCACATCCACAACAATCATCCTAATGTCTACAGATAAAATCTCACGTTAGTGCATTTGCTACATTTCTTCTAAAAAAATCTCTTCAAGCTCTCCGGCGTTCACGTTCATATTTTTTCCGACTTTGCAACCATTTCACAGACTTGCAGTAACACATTAACATTTCAAATAAAAATATACCTTTATCATTAGGTTACGATGATGCTTGTGCATGTAAAAAATGAAGGAAAAAATGATATATTCTGAGTAATTTATAGAGGCAGTGAGAACTACGCTTATGCTCTGGTTCAAAATCTAGATGTATGGAAAAGACAACGTGCGATTTTTACGGAGACACCGCTTCTAAAGAAGTATAGTAGGTAATAATATGGTGATTTGGGGGGATCATTAAATACGAGCTATTCTAAAAGCCAGTATGTGCTAGATTTTTTCCCTTACATTTTAACTCATTACACAACTGAGCAAAAACAAACACTTAAGAAACATAACAATTTTAACTTGTTATTAACTTGCTCGTAGCTTGACTAAGTATTGCGTACAATATTTGCCTTTAAAAATAAAAATGCCACGAGCAAACGAATGTGAGTCAACACAGCCTGATATTACTGGCGTGCATGGAAACTGCAACTACCGTAAAACTTGTTTAAATTATATTTTCCGTGTATCAGCGGTCGAATTTGTTCTTATCATTCACAGCCAACAATTCATTCAACAAAACACTGTTTTTAGCATTGTTTTTTTACTAAAAGATAGAAGGATTTTTATCATTCCTCATGAAATGAAGATGGAGGCAATTTCATAGAAATATATACCTACATACTTACTATATGCAATGCAACGTAATATCTTGAAGCCCTGCAACGGCCTGTAGGCGCTATATTATGAGGTTTGAGGTTGATAACTAATAATAAGAATAACTGGCTAGTATTTACGAAAAATTACACCTTACAATTCACAAATTTGTTCTCAATACTAGGTTTTTTATATCTTATTCTCTTTCCCTACTTGTATGATTTACTCATCATGTAGCTAAGAATTTCTGTAAGTGACATACATAAGTAATATAATCGGAGAAGCAGATTTTAGTATTGTACGTATTTTTAATGCATGCTGTATATTCTAGGTAAATTACATATTATTCTAATCATCCCTACGCACTTTATTTATTCAAAACTTTTAAACTAATGATGAGGTAGTAATGATGATGAATGGGAAAACAGGTTAGCCATTCAATGTGATATCAGCTTGATGCTATTGCGAGCGTCCACTTTATTTGAAATACTGATCTATCATCATCATTAGCATGTACCAAGCCTTTTATCATTTCATACGTATTATGTAGATCCTCTGGCTTGATAAACACACTACTTTTTTTATTTGCACTGTAATATTGTTTATAAAATTAGCACAGTCTTCGTTTTGGCTTTTTAACTCCTGTTTTGATGCACGATTTAGAGGTGATAAACGAACGTTGATTGAGGGGATCCATCAGATTGGTGGCTTAAAGGAGTGATAAATATCATTTTACTTTTGTGTTTGTGTTTGCTCTTCTTTATCAGCCAATTAGTACGGTTGGATGTAGTTCATTGAGGCTTCGGACGCTTACCTATAAAAAAAACGTACCTCTGGTTCCATTGGAGACACGAATCCCTACGATGTCATTAAGCGGCATATATTATCCAAATAATAATCGTTATATGCTACTGCCTCTGCCATTTCACAAAGAAAAATGCACAGAACTACCAACGGCAACTAAAATAGAAAGACTCAAAATAAAAATAGAATAATACAAACACTGCAGAAAAATTTATTTCCATCCCAGCATAAAAACTGTCTACTAATAGATATCTGTAAGTGGTAGGGGATGCATAATAATATGTATGTATAACGAGATGCTTTTCTCGTAGTGACGTCAATAACATTATCCATTTTTTCATAATATGAATCATAGGTAACTTGACGTTGGTAACTAAAACCCTGGAATTAATACATAGCAAACTGTCGAATCTAAAAGTGCATGTAACTTAATGTTAACTAGCTACTATTATGTAAGGAACCGCACTCATAATTAGATGATATCTGTTATTTATACAACACTCGTTTTACTCAAAATTGGATTACTCCATTCGCTGAAAGTGCAAAGAACGATTCTTTTGCGCAAATTGCATCGTTGTCCTAACAATTGGGAACATGTTTTGGTACATATAAATAAATCAATGACAGACAAAACGATGACTATGACATAAAAAGGCTTACATTAAACATTAGTGTGGATTGAGGAATATAGCCGTCCCAGAGAGTGTGATCTGATGCCAATTACTTATTGTCTGGTTGTGGTTAATGACTTGGAAATTGCACTGCAAAAAACGAGCGATTTGACACCACTATAACAGCCAGATTGGATACACAATGGCTAACAGAGGATATTTCTATTATTGTTACTGCTCGAAACAAGGTGGGAATTGAACATGCCAAGTCATTGTTGCTACTACTAATATGTATCACATTTTTAACAACTTGTGCAACACAACAAAGCTTTTACTGTTTCATGTTCCACCCTTCACACAGGTAATGCAGGAAGACACGTTTAATTTTGAAAACAGTGACAATAATGCTTCTGTACTTGTAAAACTCTTCACTGTGTATGCGGCAAGTAAAATGGAGCAACAGATCAGCACGGTAGTTAAATATGTACTGAGGTGCACATTGAAATTAGTGAGTTTTACACTTTTGAACATGGTAGTTTAGAAAGTAAGAATTATTGTACAAAAAGAGGATGTCTATGCAGGTGTCTGAAATAGTCTGAATCTCCAGCCGCCATCCTGTAATTATCATCATCAGTTCACATAATATTCGTAACGCTCATAGACGCGCATGAGTCAACTCAAACTTTCAGTGAAGGTACTGTGCATTTGAGTGGTAACTGGTAATCGGTAACTGCATAATATGAGCTATGAAGAATTGATGTATGCACATCATACAAAGTAGTAGCGATGTGTCATGCAATGCATCACTTTTTTACTATCAGAATCATATTTTACTATGCGCTTGGTCAGAAATATGCTATAACTGAAAGGTTTACCTACCCGACTGCCAGTCATCAGTTATTACTTATCTATTAATTACCTCGACCTCAACAGTAAAATTAGGATTCATGAACACTAGCAATACGTGTTCCACCCATCAATAATATCAATATCTATCCATTATAGTGATAATGATTGCACACTTGGAGATAGGACCAAGGTTGAGTACAATTTCTTACTGCTGAAAACACACACACCTTCACAAATGTTTCGTTAGGTTACATAATATCTCAGGATATTCAGTAAAAATGTTAAAAACTATTATACATGGCTCATCATTTTTACTATGGCCCATCTATCCATTGCAAATTGCAAGAAAGACATTCCAGCCAAATGCTCTGGGTACCTTTTATTTTTATACTTGAATACTTTCAGACAGAATTTTCCATTGTATCTGTCCATGTCATTATGATGATGCATTCACCATTTCCTCGCTAAAGCACAGACACAATGTCAACGAGGTACAGTAAATAAAGTTTGAGAAAACTTTTTTTGATATAGATACATTACCTACGGATGATAGCTTTTACTTGGGGATTTGATTCATGCATAATACGCTTGGTCACAGGAAATACGCCTCACGGAGTCATAAAACGCGTGACAGTAACCTGTGGTAAATGGTAAACCTAAACCTCTTGTCTTTTATTTGTTGACGCTAATATTGTTATTAGGGTATATGTAGGGTAGAAGAAAGCAGGTTTTTCTTCACAATAAAAAAAACCTCGCGATGCTTATTTAATTTCCGTAGAACAAGTGAACAATGTATCAAGTTACAAGCCATCGACAATAAAACAGAACTATCGATACGATGATCTATTTATGTCTCGTAATTACTCAGTATATGATTATCATTTAAACAGTGTAGAAAAGACCGACAGCAATTCAGGATGCAGAATACTAATTTTTATGCATGTGTTTATCACGACAATGAAAGCTGTAGAGAAACTTTTTTAATTATGAATGAATTACCATGATGAAAAGTTCATTTGAGTAATAAACTACGTACAACAGGTAGCCATAATCTAATTATCTTATCGAACGCTCTAAAATATTACAGATGCGCAGATGTTATGAATTAATGAGTAAAAATGAGATAGTACTAGTGAAACAGAAACAGCGAGTTATTTGCCATGTCATTGTGAATTTACCCTCTCGATTGCTTTCCTGTCTCACAACAGCTATAATACCACGCATGGTTGTTCAACGTAACGAAAGTAGTGAAGCGATAAAGTTAGTAGAATAAAACGAAGGGTATATATAAATGCATGTGGTTTGTGGTATCATATAACCTTCAACCAACACCGATGCCTCATAATATTTATTTACAACATAAATAAAAGCAGTATTACAGCGAAAACAACACGATTGTGAGACGTTAACAAAAGTCGTGATTTTCCTTTGTTAAAGATTAAGACAAAGCATGAGTGCAGTGCGACAGGCTAATGATCTACTGAGCTAATTCTCTTTTTTACTATGCGATAAGAAAATACCAATATCTTTTTTAAAAATAGTGATTTAGGAACACTTCACTGGCGTTTCCCTATTGTGTGGTCATTGGGGAAATGGTCTCATCTCAGTCAACTCACGACGAGTCAGCATGAATATGTATTCTTACTTTTGTCGCAAAGAAATACCTATGCGGTCGAACTTTCTACTGTAGAGATAAGGCTAGGAAATTGAGTAAACCTGTCTGAACTTCCAACAAAGTATAGAAGTAGACATGTTGTCGTGACTCGAAGAAAATAATAAAACCCTGTTACAAAAATATTATCAGAGTGGTTGCTAAGGTGCATTGTGGTGGTCGTGGGAATAAGATCATAAGAGAAAATATAGAGAAATCCAATGAAGGAATGGACAGTAACTAAATAATTTATATACAATCCAAATGAGCATCAGGCTCTATAATACGCATTAGTATAAGTACTTATGCCTAAAAACTCTTCCTTATATCATGGTCAGCATTAACACTGATCTTTTCATTCGCTATTAGACCAAAGGGAGTTAAAAAAGTCAACTATGTATGAGCAATGCAATAATCAATTTGACCAATAATACCAGAAGAGAGAGATGCACCACAAAGTCTGAAAAAGCAATTCCATACGTATTACGTAATATATAAGTAATGATGAGCTAAACAAACTTTTAGTACTTCCGAAACAACTTTGAACACGTAATAAGTTACAGAATAAAGCTGAAGATGAAAGGTTCATGTATCGTTACCATTTCCCATATAACTCCACATAATACAGAAATATGACATAAAGGTGTATCTTGCGGTCACATCTTTAGTATGGCTTCACGTTTTATTGAGAACAGGTACATGTACCATCATATTTTTCCGAAGGGGAGAATTCATGCAGTCATACCTGCATTACTTTAGGCTTTACAAAACTGTCAACCGCTATATGATATATTATTAACCAAACAGTATGAGAGATTGGAACCGACTGCAATAATCAGTGCCTACAAAGTATAAACTTTATTTCTTGTGGTTTCAAATTCACGAGTTCTTTTGAACGATTCGCCGAAAAAAAAGATGACACAGCAGGAAAACTAAATCAGATCAAATACGCAATGTATGTGGATACCTTGTGTATGTACTACAAGTTGACATCTCTCGATCATTAGCACACATCTACCATAACGAATATAAGTGAAGTGTTAAGCTTTCATGTTTTATAATAAACTTGTGCATATCTACCAGAGATTTTCCATGGGAATCATGAAGTCATTCTCCTAATGTTCCTTTACAAGGAAATTCAGAAGCAGAGACGGTAACAGTGACACAGAAGAAAACAGTTAGAGGCGCAAAGTAACAAAAGCGTAGATTTTAAAGATTTTTCGCCAGACATAAAAATGAATTTTCATGAAGGTGACGGTGAATTTGATTTATGTAAACCACATGGGTATGTATGCATACATTAAAATGATAATGACGTTCACGACAACGGGGACTCACCATCAGTTATCAACAACCTCATCACTAAAGTACACAATGCAGAGAATACGACGATGATAATGGTGTTTTGTACACAAAAAGAATTGTCTGACTTTTTTTCTATTTATGCCAGAAGCGTGTACTATTAACGATGCAAAGCATGCAAGCAAACTCGAATGACGTTGTGATATGCATGCAATCAAGGCAACGTGATAAAAGAGTAATTACTATTTTCTGTCAGCTATTAACGCCAAGCCTGTAGAGAGGCTCAACAACCATAACAGCTTCATAAACACTATTATTTGCCAACTTGGCTTAATTCAACACTAGCGGGTAAATATGTATCATATTTGAAGAAGAAAATTGCCATTTTTCATAGTCACCAAGCACAATCCCGTATGCAACATCTTCATTATTTAAAAAGCCATTGTTTCTCGTGATTTTAAAGTGAGGAGATCCCTTCTAGTAAAAAATATGTACACGACAAAAGTCCCGTTTTATGCACAACGCGTTTCACTGGGAGTCAATGAGCAATGCAATGCGAATTAGTAATTAGATTCATACATGCATCGAGCAAAGCTTTAGTTTCAATATTTCTTTACGAATAAACAATGGATACAGACAAATATGATGTGTTCCAAGATTTGATAAGCTTTTGAAAGAATCAGGCTTTAACATTATCAGCACAGTTGTGTCCACAGAGATCATACTTTCACATTCGTTTCTGGTTTTTATCACCTTAACTCAATTAGTAACTTTTATCACCTGTACAACTTATAGTTATACAATAGAATTTCACTACAATTAAGCTTGGTTAAAGCTTGTCCATGACTAATATTTGCTTTTCGTTTCAAATTTCCAACTTAAAATTTAATTATTTTGTTTTTAAGCTTTTGTTGAGACGCTCTTCAGCAAATAACGATTATAGGTAGATAACTTAAAATTGTTACATGATACTACCTAATTATATTGGTACTATAAAATAGGAAAATAGGATAGGAATGCCATGGATTTACTTAGGATTTAGGATAGCGGGATCAAAAGGGATGATAATTGTTAATATACAAGAAATATAAAAATGTTGATCTGTACATGATCAGAACTTTTAATAATGAAAGTGCGTTCATATGAATTTGAGCAAGCTTTTAGTCTTCCTAAAATCGATTCTTATAATCGCTTACATAAATGAAGGTTTTATGTTAATTTTTGACACTCCTTTGAATGAGCTTTTCAGTTTTTCAGTAGAACACTTGTTTTTATACATCTAAGGCGTGGCATATGAATATATAAGCAAAGTTTTTAACTCCATATTGCATTTATTGTATCGGAATAATTGTGTGATTTTCAAAACAAAATAATGCACAAAATATATGCATCCACATTTCCATGATACTCGTGCCAAACCCTACGTACCATGTCAAAAGCTGCATAATATTTGAGCATCTAATAAAAACTTATTGTTATTAGCTGGTGACTGGACTGATTCTTGTTTGGTGCGACTCTTCACATGATAAAAGCTTCTATTTTGCTACCAGCTACTACGCTTTTATATAGTGTTTGTGGATTCTACTTAATCATGGCGATGGGACAGACGCTGAACCGTGCCAAGGACTGGAACATTAAGCAATTTTTACACATTTGAACATGCATTAGCACGATGATGATGATGGGAACGAAGACATCCTCGCAGCTCAGCCTGGCATAATGGATAATGGAGTTTATGATTATTAGCTAACCTCGTCGTCGACGCCACTATCCGACCCCCTCTCACATTTTGTCATGTCTCCTTCCCTATCCGGGTCTTGAATTAGAAAATCCGTTTTCAAATTGTAGAATAAATTGTAAATTTGAACCATATCGTAGAAACCAATCGTGGTTAATTCTCAATGAGTTATATAGTTCAATAAACATTTAGACTGAATGTTATTTGTTGAAATCAAGGTAACCATAATAATCGCAGAGTAATGATTGTCAACCATTGAATTTTCACATTTAAAGCAACAAACACGTTTGTTCCTCCTGAGAAACTCAATTAATTATTCATAATGCTTACTCTTGTTAGCATCTTTTACCAGTGGTAAATGAGTCATTTTGTGATTTTTGATTGGGTTTTTCGTATGCATGCAAAATGGCAAATTGAACAGAGCAACAAAAACGCTTGTAACATACAAATTTTGTACTTTGTATCGGAAAGCATGTACCTATTTATGTACCTAAAGAATATCTGTAGTGAATTCCTAACCGGAATACATTGATGCACACAAGAAGCGTCGCTGCAATACTATGCAAATTAGCAGCAGAAAATAGATATCATATCGCATATTAAACTGACAAACTGATTAATGCAAGTAGTACAACTTACCCAAAGATATATTCACTTTTGGAAAGTGAAAGGCTTCCTACAATTAAGCTGGTCTACACTTGCACAGTGGAATGATTCATGAAATATTTCTTCAGAGATACGTTTTAATCAACAAGAAAAGAAACAAATATCAGGAAAAAATTCTATCAAATTAAATTATTAACGTAATTGATACTTTCCGCGACGTGCTCTTTTCTACAATATTTTATCTGTACAAAGTCATTAGTTTTTCGTCTAAAATGTTCGGTAGAAATATGCAAAATGCTCTGAAAATTAACTTGATATCACAACCAATGATCTTATAAAGTACAGTAAAGATACATCAACTCATGCGTAATATTCCACAGCACTTACTACGTGTCTGTTGTGTACTTCATCAATTATGTGGAACTTGAAAGTAAACGACGCAAATAGGCGCTACAGTAAACTCTGATTTATATGGAAAACTTTAACTGTTGACTTTTGAGGAGCTATTTTTCAGTTGTTCCTGTCACCTTCTCTGGTATTTCACATTAGGCACTTCAGTAGATTCTGTCTGAATTACTATAACGGAATGATGAATGAATGAGTTTATCAAGGGAGAAAAAATGTGCTAAAATGGAATAATCTGAGCAACTTCATTCACATATGTGTAAAAAGACGATCTCCACTTTCTGGACTTTTACTAACAGGAGCAGCGTGGCATTATCAGATCAGAGATTGTATGCGCTTCCTCTCAATCCTGAACACTCTCCACCACTGTCAAAAAGCAGGGCTAGTCCCACAAGTTTTCTCAAACCCAGCACTTTCCTCACTGTTCATTCAAAAAACGAGTACCATCCGGGGCCCGACAAATTTAACCAACCAAAACTGCATTTATCCGCAGTGTAAGTTCACATTGTAGAAAATAAAAAAGTACAAAAACTGCAGAAGACTCGAACAATGTATACTTATTGTATCTACGTAGGAAAACACACAAGACGGAAAACGGTCCAAAAGACTCTCAGAGATAACGTACTATTGTCAATAATGGAATAATGAGACTGCCATATGCGATATCAGCTCGGAGAATTTAATGCTCCTATTTGTACTCGTACATATGTACAGATTTGCAAGTGACGTGAGGTTATGTTCTCTCACAGCGTGTAAGTTACTTTTGCAGCGCAGCCGATCCGATATACGATAACGGATTATGCTCATGTCACACAACTGGAACTCTGGACAATATTATAGTACACGTTATAGTTGTATGAAGGAACGAACAAAACAAGTAAATGTGTGGGTGCTACGATCACAGGATGATGGTGATGATTTTCCTATCGCCAGTATAAATTTCGGTAGCCATATCGTATTACCGTTGCCGTACCGTTCAGAAATTGGAGTTTAAAAGGGCCAAGCAAACGGCATAAGACTATAATATAACGTGCAGCAGCATGTGAAAGCCAACATGAAAGTGAGAGGTGGTGAGGGAAGATATCGTGTGGAATTATAGTATGCAGTATTTAAGAGTGGAGGAGATTGCATGCTCATACTTTCCTTGCTTTTTGTAGGCATACTCCAATGTCTCCTCTTTTTTATGATTACACTTTATTAGTGGTATTGTACACAGGCACTATGCACGCGCACGCTGGCGTTTCTTCCCGACTTCCACCGGTTCGGTGCTTTCTTAGGATATTTCCTCCAGAATGTAAACGTGACGTGCTTTGAGATCGGGAAGGCGAGCACACAGTGGAGGGGATGCTTTGTAGAATGAATGTAATGGTAAGAAGAGGTTCTTCACGTAGTACACAATAAGTTAGCCCCAGTTCTGTCAGGAGCACGCTACAAACTGGCATAACCATGCATAAGTGAGTAAGCATGCATAATATTTTATGCATGACTTTTTATTCCTTCCTTTTGTAAAAGCCAGCAAAATGCGACCGTTCTACTGACATAACTATCACGATGCCAGACTCACCTACTCCTGCTATTACTTTCTCAGCCCTTCTCATTTCCAATCCCAACTTTCATTCATTCAGCCTCCCCTCCTCTCCTCTCTGAACAACTCTGCTGACAACAACAGCCCGAAGACTTGAGAAAATATGCCTATGTAGTTTTGCTGCATTATATCAGAGAACTATTCGCTTTAAGATATTCTGATTCTGGATTGATAACACAAAGATGTAAAATAAATTCTCCAAAATAGCATTATGCTAAGCATTCCAATGACTTTTGTGGATAATATGACGGAAGCCATTCTGCATATCTGTTGTCTCCCTGCTTCCAGCTTCGTTTTGGAAAATAATGTAATTCTCAGCATAAATTCTTTGCATGACTGGTCGTCGATTGCTTTCTGTTCTCCCTTCTTCACCATCTCATTCCTTTCGGCTCTATGAAAAATCTTTGCATGAAATGTAACACATAAGCTTGTGTAAGATGGATGTATGAAAGATTATTTCCGAAATCTTCACACACCCTAATAAATAGCGCTGACAACCTTTCCACCTAGCTTCTCCAATGAAGAGCAAGAGGCAAGAGCATACTTTGAGGCGAAATAAGGGGAAACGAAATGAGAAGATTATAACATACCATCCAGAAGAGTGCCATGATTTTTGTGAAGGGGAAACCTCTCATGAAGGATTTTGTGACTTGGGAATGTTTCGATTACTCAACATTGCTAACACGACCAGGTAGTAGCGAAAAGCCCAAGGAAGCATAAAAACGTACACTTCATTTTGCAGCACAATAATGTACAGTAATGGACTAATAAAAAGATGTTCTTATACAACCATATAGTGATGTATGAATTATTCAGCATAAATAGTCTCACATTATTTAATCACATATTAACGTTTCATTGCTATATATATAGTTTGTATGAATTGTATAGTATCTCAACAGCAATAACAAATAAGGGTACACACTCAAACATACATATATAGAGTATCATGTAAACGAATTTATGTTTTTTATATGTATCTAGTTATATTACATAACGATGGCGACATTCGGCAATCGTGAAACGAGAAAGACATAATTTCTTGTGTTCCTATCATACGTAAGAATAGTATATCAAGCAATAATAATTTTAAGTTCATAACAGCGTTTGTAATAGATCCAATTTGAAGAATATATTTGCATTAAAACTTTTGACCGATTTTTGGTTGTTCAATGCAGTATTTTGCTTTCTCCCAATTTGCGACTGGAATTTGTAAAAATTCATGCGATGCGGTTTGTTGATTGACTAAGGTACTTAATTAAACACCACCCGTTCCATTGCCACTGCTTCCACTGCCAATACATCCACTCCAGGTAAGGCCTCCACACGAAAGGGACACCAAAATGTATATCACCAGCTATTTGAAAATAAAACATTGTTATGAAGAATAATTTGTTTGAAGGTATGGGCACGGCCATGCTTAACAGTGGCTACTCCATTTAAATTCATCATGTTATGTATAAACAAGTGTAAAACTTACAATTGCAACTCCAGCAGCTATTACATAACATTTAACATTTCGCCAATACATCGTCCTTGCAATGTTTGAACTTGCCTTTTGAAATGAGATGGACTAGAAACAAACAAGAAAAAAATACATACTTCAAGCCATCCAGTAGTAAATAGAATACCTGACACAATAGACTGTTTTGTTAAGAACCATACCGCAGCATCAAGATTTTCAGCTTTGTTAACCAGGAGTTCTAGTCGTTCTCCTCTCGAAGTAATGTTATCTACGGAGGTTATTAAAAGACATTTCTTAAATGTTGGTTCCAAACAATAAATAAATAAATAATCATTTCATTCAGCATTAGCATTAAGGTAAAAGACGATAACCACTAATTTCGCGTACCAATGTTTTTAACCATGATGTCTTTCAATTCGTCCAGTTGTCCTTCAACTTTAGAAATGGCATCAAGGTCTCGAGATTCGGAAAACCGTTTCTGTAGACAAAAGGAGAAGATTCCAATATAACGTTATGTTAACTAAGACAAATAAATAGATATAATCGACAGCTTCTAAAGTTCTAACCATTTGGGTTGCAAGTAATGGAGAAAAATCGGAATTCATGGCGTAGGGCAATGCATCTCGAATTCGTGTGTTTCCATAGGTTCTCTCAAATCTAGTCTTTATATCTGCCAGGAATAAGAACGCACGTGCCCTCTCGAAATCCTGAAATTTTGTATTTAATTTTTAGTAATTTTTTTAAAATTGCAAATATCATGCATGTTAAAAAGTTGAAGCTTTACTTACATCGTCAGTTATGCATAAATACACCACGTTATTTTCCTTAACGTAATGGAAAAGGTAACTCATATGTGAATACGTTAATTTGGTGTTCTCAGCCGGAATTTTGGCCAAAATCTGCTCTGTAACTTCAGCAAAATTGCCGACGCACGTCGCATACTTGGCCAAAATGTTGGTTCCATGCGCAATTACAGTAAATAGAATCGGCATCTTGATTATCGTCCCTCAGGTAACGTTCACAGCTGCGAAAAATGGAACCTACAATAATCAAATAATTCAATCAAACATAATATAAATTAAAATGCAATAGACAAAATCTTTTCAATATCTAATCAGACGCATTTTCCCTCTCACTTTTCCTTCCCTTGATTATCGTTTTTTTTCAAATATTAAAATATCAGCTAGACTACTTAAATGAGTACGACAATGGCAATACGTGGATGTTAATTAGCAGAGAACGAGGAAAAATGCAAGAAAAATGAGAAAATATGCATGCAAATATGCACGAAAAATCGGCAAAATAGGA